>JAWNNQ010001534.1:0-156533 GCA_035044765.1 Leucophenga montana
TTCGTGTGAGCTGCATCAGTAAATATATATACACAATTTATTATATATGAATGAATGTAGTAGTGCAAAGCAATTTATGAATGTAAGAGAAAGACAGACCGAAATGCAACCTCAGGTGTCAAGGTCTAGGAAAAAAGCAACATCAACTGGTCGTAACCAGAGGTCTAAAGGGCTCAATTGAGTCGGATGGGACGGGCAGTTAAACAAATGTATTGTATCATGCGGTGATTGACCGCATTCGGGGCAGCAATTAGTATTGCTTATCCCAATTCTTTCCCTGTAGCACTCGAGCATAACGCTCCATCCGGATCTTAACTGTGCAAGTTTCGTCCTGGTGCTACGAGGGAGATGTTTTTCGCTCTCATTAATAGGCGGAGGTCTTCCACCTTATATAATATTGTCCCTATAAGAGAGTATAGCATGTGTAGTTGCATCTTTATGCAATTGGGCCCTTCCAGAAGTATACTCATACTACTCTATGTTGCTACCAGTGATAAAGCGATTTATGCTCGACTTATATATCCTGATATCAGATCTTATTCGGGTAGGCGCTGATGTAGTGAGGGTGGCATGGTTCGGATGATCACTTCTGTACGCATCCAACAGGAACTGCTTCGAAAGCAATTCATTATGTTGATGAACAGGAAGTATCATCGCTTCATTGTGCAAATGATCCTCATGGGTCATTTTCAGACAACCAGTGGCAGTCCTCAGCGCACTATTCTGACATCTTTACAGACATTGCCATTGAGTCTTACTTAGGAAAGGGGTCTATACAGGAGCAGCATAATTTAGGACAGAACGTCCAATAGCTTTATAAGTTGTTATTATAGTATCCTTGTCCTTGCCCCAAGAAGATCCTGCAAGCGCTTTCAACACTTTGTTTCTCGACTTAAGACGATTATTTGTCTTGGTGGCATGAGCCGAGAATCTAAGCAATGGGTCAAATGTAGTTCCCAATATTATCGGGTAATGGACAGTAGGAACCCTTAGACCTCCAACAAAGACATCTAGTTCCATCCTCAGGAAATTAGTCCAGGAAGTGAAAATGGAGGCAGATGACTTATGAGTTGAAAGCCTAAGGTTGCGAGCATTGAAAAAAATTTAATAAACTATTCAAATAGATATTAATTCACGCACAGATATCATCTACATACACGCCCGAGGATAAAACAGATCAATCATCTGCATAGGTCACTAGTTTTACATGGGGAGGGGGAAGGGGCATCTTTGCCAAATAAAGGTTAAACAGAAGAGGAGAGAGAACCCCACCCTGCGGAACACCTATCTTTAACTTACGATAACCCGACCTCACACTCCTAAACTCAACGTATGCCCTTCTATCATTAAGATAGTTCAATAGCCAGTGTTTCGTTTTATCGGGTAGTGAGGTGGTGTCCAGGTCTTGAAACAAGATTGCATGATCAACTGTGAAGGCAGTGTTCTGTCATTGATGGAAGTAATAATGACTCAAGAACTTTCACTACAGGTGAAAGAAGCGATATGGGCCTATAAGAGGAAACAAGATCGCTTGCTACCTTCCATACATCAGGGACAATTAGCAGGGAAATGGATAGGTTTAACACGTGCGTGAGGTATTCTACCGCTATAGGCCCAAGGTGCTTCAGCATCAGCATTGAAATGCCGCCTGGATGATTTTGCTTTCCCTATAGCAGCCAGAACCTCCTCACATGTAAACTTCACCAAATCTTCATGTCCTTTTTTTCTCCTAATGTGACGTATGGATTTACGCTTTAACTTATTCTGCTGAGAAGGATGTTGCACGAACTGTCTGCAGATATATGTGGCACCCTTCTTTGACGATCCTATTTTCACTCCCTCAAATGTGACAGATGAAAGAGCTCTATTCTGCGGTACACCAGATGTCTTTTTAATAGTGTTCCACAAACTTCGCGAACCCGAGTCACAATTATCCAAGTGCTCTAGCCATTTTGCCTTTCTATGTTCCGCAACGAGATTGTCCACATTGCGAGACACCCCGATCATTGGCACGAATTTGATCACGCAAGGTCGCTAAGCCTGGCCTAATATTAGGAAACCTGCCAGCAGGAATATGCCTCTTTGCAGCCTTGGTGATCGCGCCTCTAAGAATTCTTTCACCTATCTTAACATCATTGGGAGGCAAGAGACCTCGATTGATTGATTGATTAATACAACGTGTAAACTCAGTCCAGTCAGCCCTATTGTAGTTTACAAAGACTCGACGATCCGATTCAACAAAATCTTCCAGACAAGTAATGCTAATCACAATAGGGATATGGTCCGAGCCCAACGCTATATCAATCGACCACTCAGAGTATGGAATAAGCGATTCACTGACGACAGTTAAATCAGGGGAGCTGGATGTGGTAGTACTCATCCTGGTTGCACAATCCTCATTGATCGTACAAAAAGGAGAGCTGTCTATTTGCTCCGCTATACTAATAACCCTAAGGTCATTTCCTAACTCCGAGAACCACATCTCATGGTGTGCATTGAAATCATCGAGAATAACTCTATGATCCCCTTGCAGGACATGGCTCAAAATCGGATTATACCCAGGGTCGCAGCTGTTGACTGGTGGAAGATATAAGTTCACAAACTCAATCTCGACATCTCCGGACTTTAAGCCAGACATTGTGTCTCCAGAAGTGAATTCTGTTGACAAACAGAAGGCAGTGGAAAAGGTCAGAAATTCACCGTTCGATGAACGATGAATGCCAGTCCTCCTCCACTGTTCCTGTCTCTGTCCTGCCTGACTATATTAAAGTCAGCCACAGATGCCAGCCAACATGAGTCTGTGAGCTTGGTCTCTTGCACTGCTGCAATTAAGACGTCATGACGCACCATGTAGTCCACAATCTCAGCCACCTTCAAACGCAGACCATTACAATTGAGTTGCATTACTCTAAAAGAGTTAAATCGCTGCTCAATTAATGGACTGAGAGCACGCATAATTTGTTGACGGGGCGGCGGAAGAATTGGCCAAGACTGCGTAGAACTACAGGAGCTACATGACGCCCGCTCGGGTGACCGGGACATAGACGGGACAAGCATATTACTATGTACAGGTAGACAGCATGACGCAAAGAAGCCAGCACTCCAATCTCTATGAGATCTTAGATCAGTGCACCTCCTCATATGACACCAATTGTGACAGCCGTTACATCGCACAGATAAAACATTGCGATGCATCTGATTGCCACAAACGGAGCATACCCAGCTTGCAACGGCAGTTGCTTTGAGGAGGAGGTTGTTGCAGTTGCATTAGATGTAGGTACAACAACTGTGCTATCATTGGTAACCGAATTACAGTTACCTAAGCAGCAGCTAGCAACAAATTGCTCTGTCCAGTCTCTATGAGATTGGAGGCCCGAACAAGATCTCAGGTGGCACCATCTGCCACATCTAGAACACTGGACCGAGGCTACATTCCTGAAAATCTTTCGCCCACAAACAGAGCGGAACCAGGGACCAGGTTCCGGGTTCCTCTCAATGCCGGCGCGGCACAGGAGTATTTTCAACAGGTGCGCCGACAAAACTGTTGAATCCATATAAAAAATTGTGTACATATATACCTGATACAGCCACTTGGGCTGATTTGGACAACATTTGACTGCACGAATCTTCTTGTGCAGATCGGTCCGGGGCGAAAACCCAGTCGTCCTTGGGAACGGCATACATTAGGAAGATCATTTGTAAAAATGTTGAACGATATTGGACCTAGGTGACTCCTTTGGGGAACATCAGAAGAAACAAAAATAGTTTTAAACAAACAATTGTTAAATAAAACTTTTTGTGTTCTATTGGATAAGTATGACTCAATCCAAGTAAAAAGAAAAAAAGCTGCTTATGACACACACTATCAAAAGCTTTACTGAAGTGTGTATATAACATCAGCTTGGCAATCCGACTGTTTAAGTTTGCTTTGGAATAGCGCTCAGCTTAGCTATACATCTATAATTCGGTATATGAGACTTGCTGCCCTCTTTATGTAATGGTATAATGAAGAACTCCTTCCAAAGAGATGTGGGTAGATTGAAAAGAATTGATAAGGAAAAACAAATGTAGCTTGAACATTGTGTTATTATGCAACTAGGAATATTATCAGGGCCAGATAGGAAAGAGAATTTAATCGACAAAAGGCATTTTAACATACTATGCATGGAGATAGCAGGTGGAGATATAAAGTCATATGATGGGATGCTGTAAGGATATCAGAAACTCTAGAATTAACAAAGCTACTAGAATTCGTAGTTTGAAAAAAGTCGGCAAACACATGATATGGGCGAATCAGAGCAATGAACCGTACCATCAAGAAATAATTCCAAAGGATACACTGAAGTACTACATTTCGTATTAACGAAATTGAAAAACGATTTTGGATTGTGACGCATGTTTCGTTTAACTTCTATTAAATATTCAGCAAAACACCTTTTATTTAATGCGTTAAAGTCAGAACGCGCGACACAATATTTAGTAAAATCAGTATTAGAACCACTGCGTTTATATTTTTTAAACAAATGCGACTTAAAATTTATAATTGCTAAAGGTTACGTGAAAACCAAGGCTGTCTTTTTCCTGAGATAGGGAGAGTAGTGAATGGAATGCAACTGTCAAAATAACTGAGAATGGTGGAATAAAAAATATTCGTTGCCAATTCAATATCTGAACAGCGCTCGTGAGCAGACCAATCGGTATTGAAAAGTAAGTGATTTAACTTGACATAGTCAGTTTTTCGAAAACATCTGACACGTCGAAGAGATTTATTTATGTCATGTGAACGACAAATACAGTCAAGCTAAACAGAGACTTGCAAAGTTGGATGGTGATGACTTTCAGGCATTGTAATAGGAGGGAGGAATCGTATTAATAAGTACATCAAAACCAGCATCAACAAAAACAACATTAAAAAGTCTTCCAGAGCTGTTGCGAATATTATTACACTGTTGCATGGACAATTCAAAAATACTGACAAGAAAGTCATTCTTTACTGCTTGAATCAGATATCAATAAAGATATCATCTTATATTTGGTACAATCAATTTGTCATGCTGACAGTCAATACTCATTTCCGAGTAGGGGAATGTATGAAATGTAAAGAGTCTCTTTATATAAGAAGCCACCATGTTTTTCATACAAAAAAGTAAAGGTATAATTTGTATGGGGGCTACCTCAAAAAGTGGGGGATCATAGCCATTGATATATATGGGAAGAGTCCCTTCATATCATTTTTTAAGGTGATATTGACAGCAATAAAAAAATTGTTCACATAAAACGTCGAAAGAAAGCGGTGTTGTGTATGGGGCTACCCTAAAAAGTGGTCGAGGCATGTTAGTTTTGATACTCTATTAAACTGCAATAAAAAGAAGTATATGTGCTAAAAATATGTGTCTTAAAAATTGGTGTCCATAACTCTACAATTTCAATTGTGCTCACTAAATGACTGCTCTTTTAATGCACAAATGTGTATTTGTTAATTATCTTTTGGCTCTATTCTATTATTACACATGATGAAAAATATTGGCTCTTGAAGTTGAGGGTTTCTCGAAAGGAGAAATTACAGCAAAAATTGGTAGACGCGGGAAAGTTGTTTTTAATTTTCTTGGGAACCGTGATGAATATGTTATTCTTTCAGTAAAAATTAAAACATTTTACAATGAAATTTAAAGAGAAATTAAATGAAAATTTTGTGAAATTTGAAATTAAACTGAAACAAATAGAAGAAAACTCGTAAAATTCAATTTTTAATTAAGTACTTTTGATTGCGTTTTTATAAATTTGCACACTTGGCAACAAAAAACTTTTTAGCAACTTTTAAAATATAAAAAACTTTGATGTGAAGTGGGTGATGATCGCTAGAGAAAAGAGATAGAATATTAGCAACTTCGTGAAATACGGCATTTTGATAGCGGATTTTGATTTGACATAACAATTTACATATAGATAGATCCTGCTAATATTATAAACATGAAAGTTTGTATGGATGTGTGGATGTTTGTTATTGTTTTACGCAAAAACTACTGAATGGATTTTAATAAAACTTAACAGTAATATAGCTCATATATCAGAATAACACATAGGCTATAATTTGTAGATTAAATTAATGGATTTATTTAATTAATTTAAAACAAACACAGCGCAAACATTTTAACCACGTCTACTTACTTTCGTAGACGATCAAAAGCTGATAGCTACAAAATCGTCTAGCGATCATGTGTTTTCCTTAAATGGTCATATGTGCGGGATAATATTAGAGAGGTAGATAATGAAAGAAAACCGTTGGCTTTTTGAAAGTTTAAATATTAATAAATAACATTTTTTTTTAATAGAATTTGAGTTTTAATGTAATTAAAAAATAAGCATTTGTTTAAAAAAGTGTGCATGTACGAGGTGTGTACAAAAAGCAAGGTGACTTTTCAAATTTTGCTGGCAACGTACATTCGATTGTCAATTTTTTTGTTTTGTTGTGTTGGTACACTCGTCACGAACATACATATGTTTACAGTTTCAGCTATGTAGCATGTTTAGTTTATTTGTGAGAGGCATAACGGTTAGAAGTGTTTTGCGTGCTCGGCGATTTTCTGCTAACGAGCTCAGATTTGCTCAAAAGTGTCATAACTGGTAACGAAACATGGGTATACATATATGACTTCGAAACCGAAGCCCAATCGTCCCAATGGAAGAGCCCAGGTGAGCCAAGACCGAAAAAAGCACGCCATGTTCGATCAAATGGCAAAGTTATGCTCACTGTTTTCTTCGAATATCGTGGCGTAGTGCTTCGAGGATTGGAAAAAGCGTTGGCGTTGGTCATTTGCAGTAGTGGAGGAAGTTATTGATGATTCTTTTGCAAACGGCTCAAGCAGCACCCACACCTCCGTTACGACACGTATCCCCTGAGTGGGCTATGGGCAACCCCCTTTAATTTGGGCTTGGAGCATTGGATTTAGTTACCGCCACCGCATACTTTTTAGCATTGAAGACACAGAGAAAGCCTCGAATACTATTCCCCTTTGATGACAACCACATGGACAACGTTCGAGGGGGCGTTCAAGCTTGCATTGGAAATACCAAGTCTGAGACAACCTGCTCAAACTTGGTATTAACAACTGCCACCAGTTCCAATCGGCGCCCATGACCGTTAAATGTTGGTGTAAGTAAGTAATTTTGATGAATTTTTCGTTTGAAAATAAAATCTATCTTTGACAACATATAGAAAAGTATTTTCTTATTTATTTATTTATTTTATTTAGTATTTAGAGGAACTTACACCTCTTTTAAAACGGAAATTTTAATAGGAATTCTCTTTTTTACTTCTTTGAAAACTTTAATATAATCTTTAGCCTTTCATGAGTTACGATTTTTTGCAACTAAAAACTTCAAAAGGCCTTCCCGCGCGTCGTCCGCTTGAGCCATCATCTGGCAACCACTTCCTTTATGAAGCTTAGCAGAACGTTTAATGCTGAGTTTAATGCTACGGAATAGGGAGTACTTCTAATAGCAAATCATTATTGGGTTTGAACACAATCATGGTCTGCAGAGTCTAATTTATTAGGCTCCCCGTGAATACATTAATAATGCAATGTTATCGTCTGAGACAAAGTTGCTGGAAATGTATCATTAAAAAATTATGGCATATTTAGTAAATTGGTTCGAATTTATGATTTTTTAACTATTGCTGAAGCCCTGTCATGGTTGCGATCTCGAACGAGTCAGCTAGCATTGTAAAAATTCCAAATATTCTGGTATTCAGTTTAATTGAACTAGTACTTCGTTTCCGTTTTCAGAAGGATTATGATGGATTTATTAAACTGGACTGTATTCGAACGCTGAAGGATTTCGATTTCTTGGCATTGAAAACCATGAGATATCAAATCGCCAAATTTACGGAAAAGAGACAGAGAGAGAGAGAGAGAGAGAGAGAGAGAGAGAGAGAGAGAGAGAGAGAGAGAGAGTCGTACGAGTTTAACGAATTTTCTTTCACATAACCAGATAACCAGAACATGCCTGCTTAATGTAACTCATTTTGATTTATGTTTCTGTTCTCTCTCAGTCGAGTAGCTTACGAAATTCAAATCAATACAGACATTTACCTGCCGTCCATCAACAATGAACTAAAAAAAAAAAAAAAAAAAAAACAATATATCAAATTCTTCTGAAAAATCGCAAAATTATCAAGTTAAATAGACATTTTTTGGTCCGCAGCACACACTCATTCACAACGTATTTCACCATAGGCAGTTTGATGATATTGGTTTTTTCTGTGCCAAAATCTACTCTCATATCGTAAAAACAGAGGCAAGCCAAATATAGAATGTCTTCAGAACTGGATCGTCAATGGATTGAACTGTTGAACAACAACTTCGGAGAAAACTATTTTACAGATAACGATGGCACAGATGATGTGAACGTCGAGCTACATGCTATAGGCGATCAACTTGGAAACAGTTTAGGCGACTCCGATGCAGATGCAGATGACGAGGCTGAAAATGGCTCCAACCCTGGCGATGTGACTGGTAACAGTGATGCCCTAAGTCAAGTGAGTGCAGCTGCAGATATTGTAGTTGAGAGAGCAAGAAATACCGTGGGTACCTTGTCGAGATCTCACCTGGGTAATGGCGATGCAGATGAAGAATATGAGGGCATAGAGCATAATATCATGGATGGAAACGTACCGACACCCTCGCTGAACATTGAAAACGAAGAAGTGAACTTCGAACCACGGTTGGTAAATCAAATTTCAACCGCAACTGACGAACATGTCGAGAATCGTGGTAGTAAGGACTATGTCGATTCTGAACCATTGGAAAAATTCCGCATGTTGGGTGAACTTATCGAAACTGTGGAAGCGTTGCATTCTGAATATCAATTCTGCGACTTCTTCAATAAAAAACTGATACAATATTTTGCATGTCGCAAACGCTATCTGAAAGCACGGTCCATCGCTTGGGTGGAGACGCCCCATGAGCTGCGGCGTCGCTTTGCTTCAGCCATATCCTATTTGGATCATCTAATTTCAAGTGATCCGGCTGCTTTCCAGATAGTGGAAGAGTGTTATGATCGTTTCGTGTTCGATCGCGATGAGCGCTTCAATGTTCTTCTGGAAAATGCGTCAATAGTAGAAGATGCAGTCTCAGTTTTGAAGACAAACAAAACAACCAATCCAGTGGTGACCACACTACCATTGACGAAGCCGGAAACGGTGGTTTCCGCTAATACTGCGTTGGAAAAGATGCTCAATATATTGATTGCCACCGAGCCAAATGCCGTAGTGCAGAAAACAGTGCGCGATGAAATGCTGGAGGTAACTGCAATACGCAAAGCCGTGCTTAAGTTGCAGGGTGAATTGGCAAAAATCAATGGCGATGGGAAGCAAGGTGATATAGGACACGTGATTGAGAGTGTAAGTGTCACATTTTATTAGTATATTTTGAATATTTTGAATCTTAATAACATTCAAACATACAAGCATGAAGTATACAAGCATCATTGGCTGAACGGTTTACCAAAGCTCATTTGATTATTATTTATAATTTTCAAAACTGACCTAATACCGGTATATTGTTATTAAATTTGAAGCCACTACTGATTTGTCATACAAAACAAGAAAAAAAAAAGAAAGAACTCTGCAGACGAGTGTGCTAGACTTCGATCCTTCACCCATACCTATGTAGACTTGTACTACTGTAAAATTTTTTGGATTTTTTAGATTTTCGGGATGGTGTGACAGGGGAAAGGGGAAAGGGGAAAGGGGAGGGCCGCGTACAACGTCGCGGGGACCTACTAGTTGCATATAAAAACATATATCTTTGTTCAAACAGACAGACTGGTGGATGGACGGACATCTTTATATCGGCAATAATTTTGATGCTTTTCAAGAATTTATATACTCTATAGGCTCTGCGGTACATCTTTCTCTCTGTTACATACGAGGTATGTTCAAAAAGAAAAGGTGATTTTGTATTTTTAGGAACAAAAAAAAAATGTATTTATTCATCAATGTTTATGTTGTCCCCTTCAAAGTAATCCCCCTCAGATACAATATACTTGTGCCAACGCTTTTTCCAATCCTCGAAGTACTACGCCACGGTAATCGAAGAAAACAGTGAGCAAAACTTTGACATTTGGTCGAATTTGGTGTGCTTTTTTCGGTCGTGGCTCACCTGGGCTCTTCCATTGGGACGATTGGGCTTTGGTTTCGACGTCATAGCCGTATACCCATGTTTCGTCACCAGTTCTGACCCTTTTGAGCAAATCTGGATCGTTGTTGACGTCATTCAATAGCTCCTGAGCTCGATAGCAGAAAATCGCCGAGCACGCAAAACACTTCTAACCGTTATGCCTCTCACAAACAAGCTAAACATGCTACATAGCTGAAACTGTAAACATATGTTCGTGACGAGTGTACCAACACAACAAAACCAAAGAATCGATAATCAAATGTACGTTGCCCGCGAATTTTGAAAAGTCACCTTACTTTTTGTACACACCTCGTACATTTGCATAAACTTATTACACCCGTTTAACCCATAGATACAAGGTTTAAAAAAAAAAATATGGCATCAATGGAACAATTTGGTCATAAACTAATGTAACTTTTACTTTCTTTCGACTCTTGTTTCAACCATATAAAGTAGCTAGCCCTAACTCTGAACTACAGTAAATTGTTATTTATATATTTCTTTTTCGCAGAAACTGGTCAATATCAAAGAGCTAATGGCACGTTTAAACATTTTCGAACCACACCCCGTCGCATCGAGTAACTACTTTATAACTTCGCGAGTGAATCTGCTAATGGAACTGAAGGAGCGCTCAACCGAAAATCTCAATGAACTTCTTGGCCACTTGCTGCAACTCAAAAGCAGTTATGAGCAAAGTCATCGCGAGTCACAGTCACGCAATCTGGCACAAATCGTGGACATCGATAGTTTGATAGGTTCGCGTGAGCAGCAGTTGCAAGCTGGAGCTGCAGCGGATAATGTGGCGGCAGTGGGAGTCACAGCGGCTGCGACCGTTGCGGCCGCTACATCGATGGCTGCAACGGTGGTTAGTGCGGCGGTTGCGGTTATTATGTCGGCCACAGTGCATCAGCGTCCGATTAACTTGCAACATCAAGAACGCTATAGTCAGCAGTATGACTCGGCGATCCTGTCTGATAGCAGCGATTCCATGGATTCAGAACAGGACTGATCAATGAAATTCAATTAAGTAAAATACCGAAAGAGAGAGTGAGCAGGATACTACACATTTATTTTTATTTTTTGCATAATCGGTAGTAGTCTTTGCAACCCTGCCGTATACTAGACAACCCCATTAGGCGTCAACTACTTCATTTTGATGTATGAACTTTAAATATATACCATTAGCACATTTAACTGGTTTAGACTTATTCAAAGTGTGCTGTCAAAATAATGCAATGCCTAGAAAGAGTTTTTCAATTTTGACATATATTTGTTGTGGTTCTGCTCTTATTTGTAATCTTAATGAAAAACTTACAACTGTACACGGTACGTCGACTGAAGCGGTAGACATACTTCTTAGATGGAGTTTGCAAAACATATTTTTTTAATTAGTATAAAGAGTTGAGAGTGCGAAGCGGTAACTTAGCTGGAAAACATGACGAAAAAAAAAACTTGTGCAACTAAGAAGTCATTTTTAATTACATTCTAAGCCGACAAGCGACAATTTTATGTTTGTTTACTCGAACGCCACTAGTACTCACTTCTAAGCAAGCACATCTCAGTGTCTACTTCATTTGCGTTCCCATTCCACTTCCGGTATGTGTACTTCCGTTTATTTGTACTTGCATCACGTGACGCATGTTTGCTTAGCTACTTTAATTATGAGTGAGTCAACCTGCTGCACAGCGTGAATTTAGTGATTATACTACAATTAAATAAAAAAATTGGACAAGAAATTGTTCGTACCTATATCGTAAGACATATATAATTTATATATTGGAGATAATACCACTATTTCGTTCTTTTACCAGGTGTGTCGGAAAAGAAACAGGACAGTTCGAAAAAAAAAAACAACAAAAATTTTATATTTTGCAAAAGTGTTTTTTTTTATTTTTTATTCAAAATAGTTTCCTTGTGCTTCGATACAACGTTTCACATGGTCAATATGCGTTTCGAATGAGTGTTTTAGGTCATTTTTCGGAATGTCCTTGAGAATGCCGGTCGACGCCTTTTGCATAACTTCAATGTTCTCATAGCGGTGTCCATTCATCGGCAAATGAACTTTTCTAAATAGATAAAAGTCACACGGAGCCAAATCAGGAGAGTACGGTGAAGGATGTACCTTTCCAAGGCATGCACCTACCAATAGGTATCGCCTCCAGAAACAGCTATTTTTAAAAAGTACTGGTGAATGTTTTACCAAGTTTAAAACAGAACTTAATATTTGCTCTTTGTTCGAGATTCATTTTTTGACCGCAGCCCAAAAGATACTGGCACTTGTACCGCGATAACTTTGCTTGTAATGGTCCGATTGTCATAAAATTTTTACAAGATGTCAGTGAAGGATATAGTACCATGTAGTACGTACCAATAGGTGGCGCCTGCAGTGAAAAGTCCTGTTTTGTTTGCGATAGAGCTGGTATATAGATTTTGACAGAAAATCGCAATAAAACTTTTTCTATGAACAGAAATTTGGGATATGAATTTTTAAATTTTTTTCTCGAGTTTTCGGAGATAGTCTAATATATTTTAATATATGTATCTCGATTTGGCATCAACCGATTTAGTTAAGAAACTCAAGATCAAAGATAATAAAATTTCCTTCTAATTTTGTTCAAGAACTTGGTCTATTGACGCGGTAGTTACGGAGCAATAGGAAGAAATATGGCGAAAAAATCATTTTTTCTATTAATATTTAAATCGTCGAGAAATAAACAAAAATGCAAAAAGACTTTGTTAACCCCTTTTTAGAGAAGGCTCTTTTACGAAGAAAACAAGCTACTTTTGAACGTAATAAACGGAAAAACAACATTCAGTAACAAATACATATGTACCTGGCGTTAGAAGCTCATTCTAAAAATGAGCTACCTGTGATTTTTGAGTAGCAGTGAATATCTGCTACTAAGCCGTGATTTTCAACTGCTACTACGATCACTGTTAAAACAAAAAGAAAACAAGAAAAAACGTTAACTTCGGTTGAACCGAAGCTCTAATACCATTCACACGAAACTTTAAATAGTATTGTAATACATACATACCCCAAAAAGTGGGTGGTACATGCTCACTAGTAGATGTGTATGAAGCGATATAGTAGATGTGTAAGATGCCGCCATATCGAATTTCAAGTTGATACTGACGTTTTCCATACAAATGCATAAAAGTGTACTGTGGGTTTATATGGGACTACCTCAAAAAGTGAGCAGGCCACGCCCAATTGTCTATGTATGTTAAGCGGCTGTCTCTTAAAAGGCACCATATCGCATTTCAACCTAATATTGACTTTAATAAAAAAGTTTTTCTTACAAAAAGTCAAAAGTGGACCATAGGTTTGTATGGGAGCTACCCCAAATAGTGGGCGGGCCACGCCCGTTAGTCTATGTATGTTAAGCGGCTGACCATAAAAAGGTACCACATTGCATTTCAACCTAATATAGACTTTAATAAAGAAGTTTTCTTACAAAAATTATGGGAGCTACCCCAAATAGAGGGCGTGGCAGGTCAATATTGATACTCTATTAAACTACAATAAAAAGAAGTATATGTGCAAAATTTCAACTGGATAGCATAAAAACTGGATAGCAAAAAATGCGCAACAACATACAGACGGACAGACAGACGGACATGGCTAGATCGATTCTTCTCGTCGAGCTGATCAAGAATATATATACTTTATGGGGTCTACGATGGCACCTTTAATGCGTTACAAACTTTCAGACAAACTGAAAGTACCATGTCACACTATGTGTGAATGGTATAATAAAATGTGTATATATTCTATACTTATCATTATATATTCTAGTGACAACTATTGTTAATTGCAGCGTCCATTTCAAAAACGTTTGGGTACATGTATATTCCACATTATCCTTCGCAGGATTGATTAAGTGGCATATCTTCACTTTTTTGGGACTAATTTCTTACTACAGGAACCCACAATCTGTTTGGCTTAATATGGCATAGAAAACTAAAGGAGGGAGTTGGATATATTCTCAGTCCTTGAGCTCCCGTAACAGAAGCAGTATTCCTTAACAAAATCTTGGGAATTGACGGTATTTCAGAAAGTCATCGGTTTTGGATTTATTTTAGTGCCAACTACTGCTGATTTTATTTCCGATTCCAAAAATTTTCTGGATCATCTATTTTTCACATAGTCCTTCGCCGAATTAATCGAGTAGCTTCCGTGATTTTCCAGTCGCCGTGATTGAATCACAGGAACATTCACATCTTTTAACTTATGCTCAGCCTCGGATGTCATTAACACAGAAACATTCATCGAGTCATCCTGTCAAATGGATCTGCCGATACGACCGATACAGGAAGACGAAGTTGAAGTCATTGTGTCTAGTATGAAAACAACCAAAAGTCCTGGTTACGACGCTATCGATGCAACAACTATAAAATCTTACGGCCATCTATAATGGTATCATTAGGCTCCATCACTTCCCTACACAATGGAAGTGTGAGGAAATCATCATGATTCCCAAACCTGGTAAACCTGAACAGGATCTACATACAACCGGGGGAACTGTGTGAAACAAACCACGACAATCGAAGAAAACGATCAGCATCACCTTAATTTTCGACAGACTTTGACGTGGTTTTATCGGTTTCGACTCATTTTTGGTGCGCCATTCGCTAGATGGTTGGCAGTCTCGATGTTATATTCATAAACCCACGTCTCGTCACCAGTAATGATGCGTTTGATGAATGTAGGGTCATCAGCGACGTTGGCAAGCATCTCTTTTGCGACCTCTACTCGACGTTGTTTTTGAAAAAAATTCAGGTCTAGCGGCGACGCGTTTCATACCCAAAACATCAACCAAAATGTGTTGAGTCGATCCATAAGAGATGTTGATTGTCGAGCACAATTTCCATCACTTTTTCGATATTTTTGTCGTCAACAGTGGAGCATGGACGATTTGCATGAGGCAAGTTTTCTATGATTTCACAACTCTCACTGTATGCTGTATGCCACTCAAATACTTGCGTTCTCGAGTCCTCAAAATACTTTTGTAACATTTTGAATGATTACGTTGCCGTTATTCCATTGGAAACACAAAATTTCAAGCAAACTCGTTCAATTTTTGTTTCCATATTCAAAATCGCTATACAAACTTTTCGCGTCGTAAACAAGCAGCTGCCAAACATAGACTAATTATTGCATCCCGCTCAAACTTGGCATGCATGTTAATGACAGTGTCAGCCAACTTAAGAAGAAAAATTACCGATTCGGTTTACCGGTTCGGTTTAAATCCACCAGTCTGGGTTAATTTTGGTTAATATCTATACAGATAAATAAAATTGGAGTGTCTGTTTGTAATTGAAATTTCGTTTAAGATTTCCGTGTCATTTTGTTAACAGTGTTGTGAAGTGTTGCAAAAAGTAGTGATCAGTGTTTTTAAACACGCAAAAAGTAAACATCAGCTGTTTAGCTTCTGGTGGTCGCATCAACTATTTGCGACACAAAATGCTACGTACACGACTTTTTCGCATTTTCTCTTCATCTTTTTGCTTTTTTATTTTCATTTTTTTATTAGCTGCATAAATGGCTAATATAGCACAAATTTCCCCATTTTATCCATTTTTGACTAGTATTGTAAATGTGTTTCTGTTGCCACTAGTTAACACTAAAAATGAAGCTGTCATATTTCTTGCGCACTCGTTTGACCACAAAGTAATATTTCCATGTGATATTTTGACAGTTGCATTAAATCCAAGACATATAATATGACACCAAAATATAAGACCGTATCCATCAGCTAGCAACACACTCCGAAAAATGGACTGTTTGGTGCGGTTTATTTTCTGGTGGCCTCGTCAAACTATACTTCTACAAAAATTAAGAAATTGGAACAGTCACTGCCAATGGCGCCCGATAGCGAGACATGTTGAACGATTTTTTGTTTCCAAAAATACGTGAAGTCACATGTTATACTTCGGCATCAACCATTGACTTATTAAGGAAAAAGATTGACGACAATATAATCTCCAGGAACGAACATATTGCCTGGCCCCGCATTAATGTGATCTGACACCGCCGATCTACTTTCTGTGTTGATTCTTGAAAACGTTGATGAGCATCGATTTCAGCCTTTGAAGTCAGTATAAATGTTGAAAAAAGTGGTAGAAAATGGGACAAGGATGCAGTTCGTCAGACTTTCCTGTGGCGGCCATATGCTCGAAATAATTTTTCATCATTAATGCCATAAAACTTATTTGTGTAAATATGTAGAGTCACTTAAGTAAGTAAGTAAGTATTTCAACTTTAAATTTGACATTAATATAGTCGGGAGCTTCACACACTTTCTGGGGTAGCCTCATGCCAACCATCAGCCCACATTTTCATATTTGTATATAAAAGATTTTTATTGCAGTCAGTACCAACTTAAAATTTGCCAAATGTGAACAGACCGTTAATAAGAAGCCAGTATGTCAATTTTGAAGTTTATATTGACTGTAATTAAAAATATTTTCATACAAGTTTATGAATCAGACAAGGTCTGGTTTTTCTGAACTTAATCGTTCCTAAAATTTGTCACTCATGATTTGAAGAGTGACAAATTTAAGCAACTTGAAAAGGCATTGAATGATTTTAAAAGTCTAAATGCTTCACTTGAACGCAAGAAAAGAAATTCTCTGAACTCAAATGCTTCGCCCGTAGGGATTTCACAGGATGAACCTGTAACTCCGAATTTTCCAATTATAATCCCTGCATGTTTACCATTTTTCGGTGATAAACCAGAAGACTCTAAGGTTTCTGTATCTCCTTTATCTTTAGTAAATTCTAAGAAGTCAACCTTGGCTTATTTTCGAAGCGCCATCTAGTGCTTTCTCCAACCCTCTGGTAGTAGTTGAAGACTGCACTGTTCTGCCACATAAAAGTTCCTTGGCAACGGATTCTGTTGTAGAAGCTGTGTCTAGCGTTTCCGGTGGCCCATCATCTACACAAAATCAAACTTCTGCAAAAGCAAATATCGTTAATGTTATTGCCCCGCGCAAATCTCTGTTTATCTCTCGTCTTTTTTCTGAAACGACTGAATATAATATATAAGTATATTATTATATATAAATTCTTGTTTTAAATGCTCCTATAACATATCGGTTTCTAAATTTAACTTCTCCTACTCGAGTTATATTTCCTCTTTTAAGATAATTGTTCCTGTATCCATTTTCGACACCATTTGATCTCCAAATTTTTGGACTGTTGGTATTGTTGTGCAAGAGTACAACTAAAAAATAAACGTGTCGCTGTACATAATTCTGTTCAATTGCGCCTTTTTTCAACTTCTGTGCTAAAAAACTAAGTTATATTTCTCGTCTACTACATTACCCAAATGTGAGAGATCTAAGAACTAAACTTAGAAATGTTTACTGAAACTCGACTTCAACCACACATACTCAATATAGAGTTATTTAACGATGCATGAAGTGGCGGATTTATGAGGTTGTGGTGTTGTAATCTCAGTCAGACCGTCTTTGTTGACTGAGTAAATTAGTATTATCTACCAGGATATTGAGTTTATACTAGAGATGAGCTAATCAGTGATTTTTGAGTAGCAGTGATTTTCGTGACTGCTACTTTCAAATCATCGTGATTTTGAGCTGCTACTGCGATCGCTGCAAAAAAATGAAAAGTAAAAAAAAAAAAATAATGTCTTTTTATCCATTTATTTTATTAAACAAAACTAATGTCTCCTTACTTTCTTACTATTACATTGTGAATGGTACAGACGACACCAGACAACATAGCTTTTCACGTGCGACTTCTTTAAGGTTTGGGTATTTATACCCATTAGCATGCCACCACTTTCAGGGTTCGGGGTTTCGAGGAATCTTCTGTTTTGCGCCATTTTCTGGAGCGGATTAGCTTAAAATGGTACAAAAAACCATGAGAGTGTGGGAGATAGTCGGAATCATTGGGCTCCCGCAACAGGATATGGGCTCCTTACAAAAATCATGGGAATTGAGGTGGGAACAGTGTATTTTAGGAGGTCACCTGATTTGTATATATTCCAAGTGGCATATTTTCACTACAATTCTTTGCGACTAACTCCAAATTACAGTAAACTGCCATCAGTTTCTGGAATATCTTCTTTTTTGTGCCTTTAAATGGTACAAAAAACCAGAGGAGAGTGTGGGAGATAGTCGGTATCACTGCGCTCCCGCAACAGGATATGGGCTCCTTACAAAGATCTTGGGAATTGAGGCGGGAACATGGAATTTTAAGTAGTCATCAGATTTGTACATATTCTAGTGCCAGCCATTGCTGATTGCAGCGCCCATTCCAAAAACCCATTGGAACATGTATATCCCACAAAATCCTTCCCGGGATTGACCAAGTGGTATATCCTCATTACAATTCTTTACCAATGACATCAGTTGCCACTTGATATTGAAACAATATATCAGTTGAGCGATAGTCAGTGATTCAATCACGGCGACTGAAAATCACGAATCATGAATCACGAATATCAGTTGATGATATGCATGATATACTTCTCATACGCCATGAATCACAGTGGCACTAGTAAGAAAAAAATTATATTCAATCACTGAAATTTACTACAATATCGAGTAGCAACTGATATTCGTGATTTTTCAGTCACCGTGATTGAATCGCAGGTAGTGAAATATATCTCTCAACTCTAATTTATGTAATAGTTTATTGAAAATATATGTAAGTTATAAGAATCGTACATTAAGTGATTTATTTTTAATTAGGTTTTAACGTAGGTTTAGTTATTATAAGAATCGTAGATTAAGTAATTTAATGCGACTGCTGACAACTTAGTAACAACTTTACCGACCTTACTTCAGCTTCAACGCGACGACTTTCAACTACGACTTTCTATGACAACTGACTAGTTACAACTCTCTCTGACGACTGCTTCTCTACGACTGCTTCTGGCGGCTGCCGCTTTGTGCTGCTATGACTTCTTACTGCTTATTATAGTGTTACCCTTTGCTTCCAATAGTACCTCATGTTACATTTATACGTGTTAAATCATCTTTTCGTAATTTCACCATATACTTGTAAGAGTATATACACTACTTGCTCATACATTCCTTCTTCTTCGGAAATGAGAATTAACTGTCAGCATGCCGCTGCGATTTCATAATTTGCAATACTTTTATGTGAAAAAGCTCATCGTAAATATTGTGTCGCGCGTTCTGACTTTAATGCATTAAATAAAAGGTTTTATGCTGAATATTTAATAGAAGTTAAACGAAACTTGCGTCACAATCCAAAATCGTTTTTCAATTTCGTCAGTACGAAATGTAGAACTTCAGTGTATCCTTTGGAATTATTTCTTGATGGTACGGTTGCATGCTCTGATTCGCCCATATCATTTGTTTGCCGACTTTTTCCAAACTACGAATTCTAGTAGCTTTGTTAATCCTAGAGTTTCTGATATCCTTACAGCATCCCATCATATGACTTTATATCTCCACCTGCTATCTCCATGCATAGTATGTTAAAATGCCTTTTGTCGATAAAATTCTCTTTCCTATCTGGCCCTGATAATATTCCTAGTTGCATACTAACACAATGTTCAAGCTACATTTGTTTTTCCTTATCAATTATTTTCAATCTACCCACATCTCTTTGGAAGGAGTTCTTCATTATACCATTACATAAAGAGGGCAGCAAGTCTCATATACCGAATTATAGATGTATAGCTAAGCGGAGCCCTATTCAAAAGCAAACTTAAACAGTCGAATTGACAAGCTGACACACTAATGTATGCAGATGATGTTAAATTATGCTTGTAATATTCTGATGTTTCGCAACACAGTTTATTGCAGGCTGATTTAAACTATAATATAGATCACATTAAAGACTCCCAATAACTCAGAAAGAGTATAGTTTCTTCTTGCCAAAAAAACATTTTGTTTTTGCCTGTTAATTGATTTCACGATAATATATCGTTAAATTAAAAGGATTACAGAAAATAAAAATGTACTTTTTTGTTCTTCTGCCTTCTTACGAGTTTCGAACTTAGGAATATAATTTTGTCCCACTGTTTGCTATGTCAATCAACCTCAATATACCCAGTCAACAGTTATATCTACACGTTTAAAACTATGGCATAAGTGTGCTTATAAGTACTATATTCAAAATGTTTGTTAGGTTATTCACATCGTTTTGCTCCTCTTCATCAATGTTCATATAAATATTTAACTTCCTGAATTTTCTTCTGCCTCGTTCTATGTCATCAGAAAATACTCACTTGACATTTTTTCTTCTAATCCTAAAAGCACACTTCTTGTTTGTTCGTCTGCTCTCTGCGCCATTACTAATGCGCTTATGAAGCGATATGTAAATACACATGCTATCTTCGAGTAAATTTCAGTATCTGTGCGACACGACATTAAAAGCATTTGCCAAACGAATTTTTCACTAATTAACAAAAGATTTTTCATTTCGATTTTTTCGCGACAGACAGAAAAAAAAAGATGCAAGAGCGATAAATTAAGTCAATAAGTGTACACAGCAGAAAAAGACAAAAAAAAAAAAACATCTTCAATTTTCACAGCCTAACACTGAGCTAAAAGTAAATACAACAGCTTTTAATAAATCGCGTTTAAGAAAGCCTTCATTAAAAGCCTTTAAGGCTGTTAAGAGATTTAAAATATTAGAAGCAAACAACGGATTAATGGGGCACCAGAAAGAGGGTTCAGCAAACGATAGCACGAGAAAGTAAAAATATAAAATGACTTATATGGATTTTCACCAACGTAATACAGATACTCGTACTGCTGTCAAACAGTTCGTGGATAAAACATATAGGGCCATTGTCACGATTTACATACATCTTTGTAAGTAATTATTTTCACACTATGCATATTCAAGCTTTCAATGTCACGAATGTTATTAAGCCAATAAACGTAATGCATAGTTCGATAAACCAATATATATATATATATATATATATATATATATATATATATATATATATATATATATATATATATATATATATATATATATATATATATATATATATATATATATATATATATATATATATATCAAAGTTAGCTGCCAATTTGATTTGACAAATTCGATAACAAACCAAACCAAAGCAAAAGCAAAAGCAAAATGAAAACAAACAAAATTTAAATTTTTATAATCAAATTTGGCTTGCAAATGTGCATATTCATGAATTGAATTTAAATGTATACCATTCACACATAGTGTGAAATGGAATTATCAGTTTGTCTGAAAGTTTGTAACGCATTAAAGGAGCCATCGTTGACCCCATAAAGTATATATATTCTTGATCATCAGCTCGACGAGACGAATCGACCTAGCCATGTCTGTCTGTCCGTCTGTCTGTCTGTTGTTGCGCATTTGTTTGGGAACTAATTTTTGGATAGCACCAGTTAAACTTTTGCACATACACTTATTTCTATTGCAGTTTAATAGAGTATCACGATTGACCCGCCACGCCCATTTTCTGGGGTAGTCCCCATACAAACTCACTGCCAACTTTTGACTTATTGTACGAAAAATATTTTTATTGTAGTCAATATCAACTTAATAATTGATATAGTAAGTTAAATTAGACGGATGCTTGACATATACACTAATGGATGGGACCCGCCCATTATTTGGCCTAGCTCCCATACAAACCTACTGCCCACTTTTGACTTTTTGCAAGAAAACTTCTTTATTAAAGTCAATATTATGTTGAAATGCAATGTGGTGCCTTTTTATGATCAGCCGCTTAACATACATAGACTAACGGGATTGGCCCGCCCACTATTTAGGGTAGCTCCCATACAAACCTATGGTTCATTTTTGACTTTTTGTAAGAATAACTTTTTTATTAAAGTCAATATTAGGTTGAAATACGGTATGGTGCCTTTTAAGAGACAGCCGCTTAACATACATAGACAATTGGGCGTGGCCCGCCCACATTTTGAGTAAGCTCCCATACAAACCCACCGTGCGATTTGGTTTTTTTTTTTATGAAAAAATCCTTCATTTAGATCAATTTTAGCTTGAAATTTGATTTTGTGGATTTTAATGGACAACCACTTCATATACAGATTAAATGGGCGTGTGCCGCCAACTTTTTGAGGTAATTCCATATAAACCAACAGTTCACTTTTGTGCATTTGTATGGAAAACGTCAATATCAACTTGAAATTCTATATGGCGGCATCTACTACATCTCTTCATACACATCTACTAGTGAGCTTGTACCACCCACTTTTTGGGGTAGTCCCTATTTAAACCGCCACTTGTATGTATTACAAACTATTTAAAGTTTCGTGTGAATGGTATTAGAGCTTCGGTTCAACCGAAGTTAACGTTTTTTCTTGTTTTTTTGGTTTTTTTTTACTGCGGCTACGCTCACTCTCATCCAATTAGTTGTTCTAATTTATATTTTTTATGCGTTTACATTTGTGAAAATGCATGGACTGTCCACCTGTTCAGTATTTTGCAGTTGACCGATAAATAAGACAAAAGTAGTTGAATTTCAGAAATAATAGAAAAAAGTGACCGATAACACTCTCGACGAGCTGATCAAGAAAATATATACTTTATGATGTCCCATTTAATTCGTTTAAAACGGATAATACCTTTTGCCACTATAGCCCAGTCATATTAGGGTTTCACCTCGGAATGAAAGATAATAAGCTGTAAATTGGTATAAACCTTTGTTTCGGCGTTCTATATGTTATCTGAAAAGTCTCATATAATATCGTGTACGAGTCTTAAGATATTCAAGATCAAAGGTCGCGAAAATCGGGTTTCACGAATATCTCGCTTCCTATAGCTTAAATGAGATTTGCACCTATTATAAAAGTTGTAGATTATAAAATTCTCTACAACTTTTGTTTCAACATGTTTTTTAATGCGATTAACCGTTTTTGAGATAGAGGGTAAAGAGTATGCAGCGCACAGTCATACTATATGGCCTAATGCAAGGTCAAGCCTGAGTTACGATTAATCGTATGTTGTATATAGTTAATTTTTTAATAAAAAAAAATATTATTATTATTAAACAATGGCTATTATTTATGTACTAATTATAAATTATTTATATTTAATTAAAATAACGATTTTTGTTTTTCATTTGTATTGTTGGAACTGATTGTAATATATAGAATTGAGCGTTCGTCGATTGAAAGTTATTTAAAAGAGCTTTCAACATATTACATATTAAACAATATAATCGCGTTTGTCCGCAGTAGGCAATTGAAAACAGAGTTTTTTTTTAGCTGTTACCGCCAAAATCCACCTTTGTGAAAAAAGTTGTGAAACAATAGCTTCGTAGTTTTTTGTATATTAAAATCCTGTATCAAACAAATTTAAACTTTTTAAAGTATTCAAAGAAACGCACACACACACACACATACACACGAACACTATTTCATTAACTCAGCCGATTTTCTTGATCTTGAGCTCGTTGGACTCGTTTCGGTGCTAAGCATAAATGAAAATAGTTTTAGGGTGACACGTCCGCTACGAGCCCTTGTACCAATTGGAGGAGTTTATTTTCAATACGCTGTATGTCGCACTGTGGTGATCTGAATTTATATGTTGTTAAATTTGTTTAATATACGTTTGAAACCTTTTTATCCTTTTTATTGTTGTATAATAACATGTCTCGATCGGACTTATCAGTAAAAACTTCGTTATTGCGCGAATAATATTGTACTCGTCCTGCAGCCACACTGAAGTTGGCTTTCCTAATTTACGTATATTACCATCCACAGTGGTGATTATGTAGTATCCAAGGTGAACAAATCTTCTTGATGAAGGTTCATGCAAAAAAAAATATCTGCAGTGGATCTGTTTGTGGATTCACCACTTGAAAGTTTTCTTGTACTTTGACAAGAAATTTGTATAATAACCAACACATATTTTCATTTTCATCCGATTTCGTCTAGTTTCTTAATTGTCAATTTTCAAAAAATATTTATTCCTTTTAGAATTAGTTTCAATGCATATTGTTAAACTTGTTCAGCTATATACACCTAAGCTGGGTTTTAGTTCAAAAGTTATAATTGAAATTTTATATAAATGCGATTCTATTTGTGAAATATGTATGTAGATTCTAGAAGGTAGTTACAAATGGCGAATGTTAATTAAAACCATTGAACTGTTTGCAATTTCTGTGTGGGGCACAGCAGCTTTTGTTGCTATTTTAATTGCAATATTTGTGATTTCGACATAGCTTGTACATATGCATGTATGTGTGTGTGCAACAGCCTTCAGTCTGCAATGCACGCACATAATGACAGGGACAACGAGGATATTCTATTTGCCGTGAGTAGCGTGCGGTAGAAACAAGCGGCAACGGCGGTCCATGAAAATGAGATTTTAACCGCAGCACAAAACAATTTCATGCGCGCAATAAAATACCAATTTTCACCCAGACCGAAATAACCAGAATAACCAAATGCAAAAAGGAAAAAAAAGAAATATGAGTTTAAAAACTTAAAAACGTTACTATCGGAAATTTAATTCGTATAACAGCTGTATATGCCCCAACCAAAACAAGTAAGAATGCAGATGTAGTGGGCGCTTGACTTAGAAATACCCTATCGCTTTTTATAAATACCAAGCACACATAGTGTGTCTGAAAGTTTGTGACGCATTAAAGGAGACATCGTGAAAAACTTCTTTATTACAGTCAATATTATGTTGAAATGCGATGTGGTGTATTTTTATGGAGAGCCGCTTAATATACATAGACTAATGGGCGTGCACCCCCACCTTTTGGTGTAGCCCTCATACAAAACAGCCTCTCACTATTGTATTTTTTATGAAAAAATTCATTATTTAAATCAATATAAGATTGAAATTCGATTTGGTGGATTTTAGTGAACAACCACTTCATATACATATAAATACAAGTGGACGTGTCCCGCCCACTTTTTGAGGTAGTCCCATTCCTCACTTTGATGCATTTGTATAAAAAAAAGCGTCAATATCAACTTAAATATTCGATATGGTGGCATCTTATGGATGATCGTTTCCTACACATCTACGTTACACGCCCACTTTTTGGGGTAGCCCCTATTCAAGTTACATCACAACATTGAATTTATGTGTATATTGTTTGTGCTTAGAACAAATATGACCGGGATATATGCAAAAATTACGATGCTAAAAAAAACAAAAACAAAAAAACAAGTAAAAATTTCGGCGAAACAGCTGATTTAACGCCATTCACACGAACTTTCAAGTCTACACGACTTAGCAGCTAGAAATATCATTTATTTGTGAAACATAACAACGTTAACATGGATGGTAAGTTTGTTGGCGGTTACCTCGGGACATGGCCCTTTTCAATTTTGTAAAGTCCGTCCATAAGCAGCCACCATATTCAATTTGTAAGTTAATGTTGTCCATAATAAAAGAGATTTTCATTACACAAAATGTCAAAGAGAGCCGGTCGTTATTCAAATTTGTTTGCCTGGAAACTACAAAAAAGTCACAAAAATGTAATTAATTTGCATTTAACTAAATATTATACTATAAAAAAAAAAGTTTACTCCGGTTGTACCGAAGCACTAATACCATTTACACGACATTTTAAATTGTATTGCAAAACATAAACGTAGGGACTACCCCAAAAAATGGACAGTATATGCCCACTAGTAGATGTGTATGAAGAGACCATATATAATTGCCACCATATTATATATCTTATATATCAGACAAACTGATAAAGATGTATTGGTGGACACATATATTAATCAGAGGAATCAGCTCTAAATCACCATGATGCATACCTCATTTTATAGCGAATTGAAAATCGTCGGCAATTGAGCAGGTGATTTGGTTAAAGACGCCTCTAACATACATTTTGTAAATAAAAGGGCCTATCGTTGCAGGTAGGGCGTACATTTTTGTTGGACCTGCCATTCACTGCAGACAGCCAAAATCTTCTGCATTTCACCTCATATTTTTTAGAAATAATTTTCGAATTTAGTTTAAAACAAGAAAAAACGTTAACTTCGATTGAACCGAGGCTCTAATACCATTCACACTAAATTTTAAATAGTATTGTAAATCATAAAAGTGGGGGTTTAAATAGGGGCTACCCCAAAAAGTGGGTGGTACGCGCTCACTAATAGATGTGTATAAAACGATGTAGTAGATGTGTAAGATGCCGCCATATCGAATATCAAGTTGAAATTGACGTTTTCCATACAAATGCATAAAAGTGAACTGTGGGTTTATATGGGAGTTGTCCACTAAAATCCACCAAATCGAATTTCAAGCTAATATTAATTTAAATAAAGATATTTTCATAAAAAAAACACAAAAATCGGCAGTAGGTTTGTATGGGGGCTACCCCAAAAACTGGGCGGACCACAAACAATAGTCTATGTATGTTAAGCTGTTTTCGATAAAAAGGCACCATATTGCATTTCAACCTAATATTGACTTGAATTAAGAAATTTTTCTTACAAAAAGTAAAAAGTCCACCATAGGTTTGTATGGGAGCTACCCTAAATAGTTGGCGGGCCACGCCCGTTAGTCTATGTATGTTTAGCAGCTGACCATAAAAAGACACCGTATTGCATTTAAACCTAATATTGACTTTAATAAAGAAGTTTTTCTTACAAAAACACAAAAGTGAGCAGTATGTTTGTATGGGGCCTACCCCAAACAGTGGGCGGGTCCAACCCATTAATGTTTATGTCTAGAAGTTTCCATATCAATTATTAATTTGATATTGACTACCACAAAAAGTGGGCGTGGCGGGACAATCGTGATGCTCTATTAAACTGCAATAAAAAGTAGTGTATGTGCAAAATTTCAACTGGATAGCATAAAAATTGGTCCCCAAAAAATGCGCAACAACATACAGACAGACGGACATGGCTAGATCGACTCGTCTCGTGGAGCTGCTCAAGACTATATATACTTTATAGGGTGTCCGATGCCTCCTTTAATGCGTTACAAACTTTCAGACAAACTGATAATACCATTTCACACTATGTGTGAATGGTATAAAAACGCTTTTAAAAGGTATGAGCTTTGAACAAGTTCTTTAAGCATATACAAGTGCATATATTGAGCTGCGTATTATTAGATTTATCTTAGGAATAATGAATCTGAAAGTCGGCGCTCGAATTCGCTTCCAATTCAATATGTTTAATCGGTACCCAGGGAACACGACAAGGCGGCCAATGTGGTAAATTAATTGGAGCTTCGAGTCGACCTGAAATCACATGATATCAAAAATTGATTGAAACTAAGTTATTTCCTTGTTCCCCAACTAAAAGTAGTTAGGGGAGTGTCACACCCACTTTAAGATGTAGGTTGCTAGATTTAAAAAACAAAAATTGTTTCTTTACACTTGCTAACATCGTGTGAATGATATTAAAGCTTCGTTCCACCGAAGTTAACTTTTTTCATGTTTTATGATGTGATGTGATATCTTAAGTACAAAGGAAGTACAGAGTTGACCTTCCAATAAATAGAAAGACAAACAACAAACAAAAAGTCGCTGAGACGTAAAATACATTGCTCAAAAGTACAAACTTTTTTGTTTTCAATATTCGATGTTGATTTATTGATCGCTACCACTAGTACGGGTATAAACAAACAAAATAAAATAGCCAAAAACTCAACTCACTAAAATAATACCAAATGTAGTTTAACCGCCTTTTTAAAATATGTGTAATTTTTTCTTTTTTTTTTTTACGTTCGAATAACGAGTTTATAATTTTTATCGTGACACGTTAAAAATTCCAGACTATATTGTGGTTTAAGGATCCTCAGGCGTTATTTTCACTTTGAGTTGTTTCATGCCCCGAAATATAATTATTTCTAACTCATTTTCACTTTCCGATAAAGCATCATACACATCCGATGAGTTCCTGATTTCTTTTTTGTTGATTTGCGTGACAATATCGCCCGGTTGTAAGCCACCACTGTAACAAAAACAAAAACAGAAACAAATTGAAAGCGTAAGCAATATTTAATAAGAATACGTTTAATGAAATAAAGCTACTCACATATGCGCCGGCGAGCCGACAATGACCTTCCACACCAGTACACCGTGTAACAGATTCGTTGGCATATTCTGGCTACGCGCACGTAGCTCATAGAGTATATCCGGCGTCAGTGTTAACATTGTAATGCCCAAATATCGTTTCACCGGATAGCCCGTATTGTATGTGGTGCCCTTTCTACGTCGATCCGATGCACGTTCTAGGAAGACTTTTACATAATCGATGGGTATTGCAAAACTAATGCCGGCGGTAACCTTCATTGAGTTAACGCCGATCGCTTCGCCATCTAAATTCACCAACGGCCCACCGGAATTGCCGAATGTGATGGCTGCATCGGTTTGCAAATAGTTTATATCACGATTACGCAAGCCCAACTCCTGTGAGGCACGCTGTGTGGAACTAATGACGCCAGCCGTTACCGTGTTACTCAATGCCAATGGGCTGCCTAGTGCCACAACCCATTCGCCAGAGTGTAGCGTTTTACTTTTGCCTAGCTTCATTACTGGTAAATTATTCTGCTGTATGCGCAACGTAGCCAAATCGGAAGTCTGATCGACATCCTCAACAACGGCAGGAAATGTGCGTCCATCGGAGAGACGTACCTGCACCTTTGTATGTGGTTTATTAATGACAACGTGTGCATTGGTGAGGATTAATCCACTGGTTTCGATTATAAAGCCGGAGCCATTCGATGCTGTTATCGGCTGACCCGTTATATAGTCAAAATGCCTTGTATCCTTGATTTCAATGTATACCACGGAATCAGCACAGCTGGCTACAACGTCCGCAATAAAGTTAAACTCTCCTCGTCGTCCAGATAAATTGGTTTTTGCACTTACTCCTGGCCACCAGTGCCCGCGCTCATAAATTGCTGCCGCTGTAAGTGCGCCGAGCGTGAAGGTTGTCATATATTTCAGCCAACAGCCTTTTCCTTCTGCTTCTTCTTGTCGGTCACTTTGGTGACCCCTACTGCCATGGTCGCTGCTGGTGTCCGATATGTTCTTGGTGTTGTTATCATCCGAATGGTCACTACTACTGTGCACATATCTTTTATTTGCTGTGACGTGGCAGGTGGTAGTGCATGCATAGCGCATTGCTGGCGGTCTACATCTTTTTAAATACTGTAAGATTTTGTGCACATACTGCAGCGCCATGTAAATTTTAATTGAAAATCTTTGTCAGATTTGAATGATAAAAAGTTTGTTTTTGATTAGTAATCCTAAGTGAATTTTATGTTTACATTCATGATACAGGAGCTTTGCTTCCTTTCGTAGGTACCAATCTGAAATATTTGAAAGTTTTATTTTTTTGACGGCAAGACAGAGCTAATCGAAATGGTTCAAAACACTTCACATCATGAGAATCGTTATGTTCCGAGCTTTACAATAGTATAATTTAGAAAATCCAATTGTACTATGTATAGCTGAAAACTTTTGTTTAATTAAAGAAGTTGATCAACCGAGCAATAATATTCTTAGAACGAATCATTCCTGTGGGCGGTAGACCAATCAAGTGAAGAAAACTCAACTCAGACTACTTGCATCATGAGGAAGCGCAATAACAAACTGACAAATTCAATGTTACTTACCATTAAAAAGGTATTGAGACTTACATACAGTAAACGTAAAACTATATAAAATTGGACCGCCCTAGTCCGGCATATAGCGAGCCAAAAATATTCACCCAAAGGGTATGGGCGCTCGGTTGAGGTTTCTTTTTATTCATGTTAGTCAGCTCAAGATCAAAACCGAATATTCCAATAATTTTTCAAAAATGTTGTTCTAAATTTTACTGTTGCAGGAAAAAACTAAAAAACTTGTGTTCAACAACTTTTTCAAAATAGCAAATTTTGGCGGCAAAAGTAAATAAAGCTCCAATTTCAATAGGATACCATGACCAAACGACATGCTATATTTTTTAACATGTTATAATGTTGGAAAATTCTATTAGTGCTCTGAATAGATTTGCAAAAAAACTAAACGCTAGACTTGCTGATCTCGAAATTGGAGACTGGAAGTCTTTCTCAAAAACGCTGAACCAAACAGAGCAGACTACAACCTGTGGAATGCTACAAACAATATAAAACATCCCAGAACAAGGCGCATAATTCCAGTTTAAGATGTAAATGTGGAGTGGTGTTACAACAATAAATATAAAGCTGAAGCATTTGCTTCATACCTTCAACAATTTACTAAGTTTTCATTGTGTAGTTCTGCTGAGGAATAAGCAATGCACCGTGCTATCGATGCTTCTTGTCAACTAAGTCCGCCTATGTCACCAGTTAGACTTACTTAAGTTCAATTAAAACAAAAAAAAAAAAAAAATGTACTTGATACAAAGAAGTCAAATTGATACGATCGATCAAATTGATGAATCGAAGTGCCAACAATAAGATAGCTTCCAATTAAAATGTAACTTCTGTTTTTACTGATATACAACGTTTGCTTTAGGCTTAGTCATTCCTCTAGGCAATGGAAATGTGCGGAGAAAATATTTATCCCATATGCCTTCGATCGTGTTTAACACCAGGTACTTCTCTATAAGATAAAGGATACGTTGCCATCACCTCAGTTTCATTTTGTTCGTAAGATGTGAATACACCTACTATTCTATTTTCAAAGCTACACCAAAAAAAAATGTTTCTTAAAATTTGGGTATGGAAAAACCATGATGCTTCGTTGATCGTTCATTAAATAATGATTTCTTCTCTCGCTCAGTGCGGCCAGTGACAAGTGACCACATGGCGGATTGGGTAGTCAATTGGTCAATCCCTTTCTCAGGCTACTGGTTGTGCAACCACATGCCTGTCAAAAACAAAACGCAACAAAGAATGCTCTCGCATCTGTTTGTTTGCGTATAGTTGTTATTGTAAAGTCAAAAATTAAAAACGAAGCTGGAGAAGAAGAAAGCCTCCGCAGCGTCTAATTTACTTGAGTGTTTAAAGTGGAAGCGATTAAATACATACAAGTATGTATGGATACGTATATCACAGAAGTAGAACGCGTTCTTTAGTTTAAAATTGTATGTAAAATATTTAACAAAAGAGATATTAAGAATACTTTACAGCCATTTAAAAGTGGTAAGTTGAAATTTACAATTAATAATTTGTCAAATCAAGCCTTTTGTTTAATAAGTATGTTATAGCATACGAGAGCTCACAGTATGTGAGCATGGATTGCTGGGAGAAAAAAAAAAAAATAATAAAATAAAATAAAAACTTTTGACCTATTTTATGTGTGCTCTCTTAGGTAATTATTTATAAAGACATGCCAATAATAAATGCAGACTATTAAAAACTATATTTTCAGACTCAGCTCAAGTAGCAAATGGCGCGGTGCAAATACATAAGGTTTTGCACTTGCGAAGCACTTTTTCAAAAGGAAAGTTTCAAATAGGCCAATAGATTAAGGGCCATTTTCACGACTTAGAAATACATTAGAGAATACGAATTGGCAAGATATGATATTGGGGGAATAATATGGAGTAGTGTATATCACGACCTCATAATTATAATAAATCCATTTCGAGTAACTCTGCAGTATAAATCGATTTTTGGTCTGTTATCTGTCAGTTTTTTGTCTGTTATAGTTACTTTTTTATCTATTATCGTTACTTTTGTCTTATTTATCGGTCAAGTGCTACATGCTGAACAAGTGGACAGTATAAACTAGAAGAAAAAATTAGAGTGAGCCAATCCATGAATATGCACGTTTGCATTGCAAATTTTAATACAATACCAAATTTCAATTTTGTTCGTTTTCATTTAGCTTTTGCATTCGTTTGTTATTGAAATTGTGAAGTCTAGCTTTGAAATATATATATATATATATATATATATATATATATATATATATATATATATATATATATATATATATATATATATATATATATATATATATATATATATATATATATATATATATATATATATATATATATATATATATATATATATATATATATATATATATATATATATATATATATATATATATATATATATATATATATATATAAGTTAGTCGTATTATGCAATACGTTTATAGGCTTAATAACAGTCGTGACATTGAAAGCTAGAATATATTGCGAAAAAAATGTCGCACGAGGGCTGCTAATTATATTTCGGGAACTGGCAACACTAATGTCAAAAGCTAAAATCTGGCAACACCATAATAAAGCTTGACATTTTTTTTTGGCATAAACGTACTCACAAAGTTTTGATGTACAATTGCTATTTGTTTTGTTTACAGTGAGTTAAGAAAAGCAATTTGGCCAAAAAATGCAAATTTCAAGAGAAGGTTTTCATTGTGCTTATTTTTCACAACTTTCGACGTGGATTATCTCAACAAGAATGTGTCAATGAACTCACTCAGTACTTTGTATGGCAATAAAGCACCATCAAAAACCACAGTATATCGCTGGTATAGTGAATTCAATCGTGGTCGTAGTTCGGTCGCCGACGAATTCCGTTCAAAATCGGTTGTTGTGCCCAAAAACATCGATGCAGTGTGTGAACTGATAATGCAAGATCGTCATGTGACATATCGTGAGATAGAATCATCCTTGCCCATTAGTTCCACTTCAATACATTCGATTTTGCATGAACACTTAGCTGTAAAAAAAATTTGCACTCGTTGGATACCACATAATTTAACAATCGCTCAAAAAAAGGCTCGTGTCGATTGGTATAAGGAAATGATTAAAAAGTTCGACCGTGGTGCTTCAAAAGACGTGTATAAAATCGTATCAGAGCCGGAAACAAGACAGCAATCGGCCGTGTGGGTATTGCAATACGAGCCAAATCCAACAAAAGTTGTTCGTGGAAAGACGTTCATTTAGATTCGGCGAATGACAGTGTGGACATTCAACCATCCTCCAGCTAGAAAAGAAAAGCGCAATGGTTGAAAAAGAATCAGGACCGGCCTGATGCGCGGAAAATTATTTTCAAAGCTGAATTTTACACAGAAGTGGAAAAAGTTCGTTGTTATGTGAATGTAGTGAATGTAGTGAAGTTTTGTGTTTTTGTTGTGTATTTATTAGAATTCAGATAAGAAAACTTGTGCTAAGTGCGCGGGATGTAATCTCGTTATAAAAGGAAGCGGCAAAGTAACTTCCAATTTTATTAAACGTTTGCAAGGAAAGCACAGCGAATTATTCCAAAAGTACAAAAGCTATAAACTGAGTGGATCAAATGACGGTAGTGCGCAAACCCTGTTTGACGGAAAACTATTTCATGCGATTGTAGACTCTGCATTGCCTGTTTCTATTCTGGAAAGGAAGTCTTTTATTGCTCTCTTTCAAGAAACTGGCATGAAGGTGATGTGCAGGCAAACGGCGGTTAAAAGGCTAGCGGAAAAGTACAACGTAATGATGCAAAATATAAAAAAAAAATCATTTCCTCGGCAAAATCTTTTTGTACTACTGCAGACAGTTGGTCTGGAAACCACAGAAGCTTTGTGGGATACACGTGTCATTGGCTTAATGACAATCTGAAGCGTCAATCGGTAGCTTTAGTATGCAGAAGACTATTTGGAACACACTCTGCTGTAAAAATTGTAATTATTTTCTAGTAATCTTCCGTAATCGTGATTATTTTTGATTACTTATAATCGTAATCAATCAGTAATCATTATAAACCTAAAATAAACGTATTTGAATCATTACTTTACCCGACAAAAATAAATAATCTAATTACTAATCATTATGACTAGTAATCATTATTTAACAGCTATGGATATAGGCAAGTTGTGAAAATAGTTCTAAGTCATATTAATTTATAAACCATAAATACATTACACTGTGAATCGCATCAAAAGTTCAACCCATGATATCGCTATGTTCAATAGAGATTCTTATTTTAAACTTTTAATTCGATTCGCAGTGTAATGCCTCGTTTACATACAAGCAACAATTACGCAACTTGCAACAACTGGTAGTTGCAGGCAACAAAACGCAACATTTCATAGTAAAACATGCCAGTTACATTTGAATTTCGAGTAGATGTTGCGTGCAACTATAAATGTTGCGACAAAATTTCTGAATACAACTCTGTGTTTTTGATTAACAACACAAAAATTGTAGCAAAAAGAGATTTACAACACTGAAATTTCGTCGATTATCAGCTGTTTGAATAATAAAGCAAAAGTAAGTACAATTAGCATAATTGTTATAAATTGATAATTTTATTTAATTATTGGAGTGGAGCGTAAGTGGAGCGTAAAATAAACGACAAGTTACAGTAGAATGATTGAGAAGCTCTCTAACATATATGCTGGCATAACTCAATTCAAACAATATATTCGACACATCAGCTGTTCGAAGTTGCGTTTGACTTGCAACTTCAATGTAAACACTTTTTCGCAACTACAAGTTGCAGTTGCCAGTTGCTAGTTGCTTAAATGTTGCGTGTATGCAAACGAGGCATAAGACGGTAAGCTAGATAAAATTAAGAAAAAATTATATTTATTGAAAATTAATTGAAATAAAAATTGAAATCTCTTTTGATAATTATTTTATAGTGAAATAGTATTGAAAAAGTCCACATTAATATAATCAGCTGATAACCGTTTCTGACGATGCTAATAGCTCTGAACGAAAGAATGAAAAAAATCAACTCTGTAAAATCGGTGCCGTGCCTTCTCTCAGTTCCGTAAAGAAGAAACAGTTTACAAAGTTTAATCAAGTGACTATTTCGTGCCGAACTGCCGAACGAAAATTATTCGTTTTTGCAACGAACAAAGGAAGCAAAAGTAGAAAAAAAAGAAACATTCAAAATACGACAGCAGAACAATTACCGAAAGCTTTGGTGTTGAGATGAGCTAATCAGTGATTTTTGAGTAGCAGTGATTTTTGTGACTGCTACTTTGAAATCACCGTGATTTTTAACTGCTACTGCGAACGCTGCAAAAAACAAGGTATTTTTATCCATATCTTTTATTAAACAAAACTAATGTCTCCTTATATTCTTACTATTACTTTGTGAGAGGTACAGACGACCCCAGACAGACTTTTCACGTGCGACTTCTTTAAGGTTTGGGTATTTATACCCATTAGCATGCCACCACTTTCAGTGGTCGCAATTACGTGGAATGATATTTTCGTTCCATCTCAACCGTGAGGTTCCAGTGACCTTAGGTTTACACGTTGCAGCCATACCATCAAAATTACTCCAAAGCGTCTTCTCGTTTGTATTGATGGGATTTGGATGAAGTATATATTGCAACGGCTGTAGTCTATTGTTAACGGCTGCTACCAGATTTTCTTTTAAGGTTGAATCGCTAAAAGCTATCACGCTTGGATACTAAGAAAACATATAAAAAAAAAAACACTTGATGTTGTCAAAATTATGCTTTGTAATGCCATTTTAAAGAGAGGATTAGCTTAAAATGGTACAAAAAACCATTCGAGAGTGTGGGTGATAGTCGGAATCATTGGGCTCCCGCAACAGGATATGGGCTCCTTACAAAAATCATGGGAATTGAGGTGGGAACAGTGTATTTTAGGTGGTCAAGTGATTTGTATATATTCCAAGTGGCATATTTTCATTACAATTCTTTGGGACTAACTCCGAACCACAGTAAACTGCCATCAGTTTCTGGAATATCTTCTTTTTTGTGCCATTTCCTGGACAGGATTAGCTTGAAAAGGTACAAAAAACCAGAAAAGAATGTGGGAGATAGTCGGTATCCCGCAACAGGATATGGGCTCCTTACAAAGATCTTGGGAATTGAGGCGGGAACATGGAATATTAAGTAGGCATCAGAATTGTACATATTCTAGTGCCAACCATTGCTGATTGCAGCGCCCATTCCAAAAACCCATTGGAACATGTATATCCCACATAATCCTTCGCGGGATTGACCAAGTTGCATATCCTCATTACAATTCTTTACCAATGATATCAGTTGCCACTTGATATTGAAATAATATATCAGTTGAGCGATATTCAGTGATTCAATCACGGCGACTGAAAATCACGAATCACGAATATCATTTGAATATCAGTTGATGATATGCATGATATAAAATGATATTCAATCACTGCCATTTACAATAGCGAGTAGCAAATGATATTCGTGATTTTTCAGTCGCCGTGATTGAATCACAGGTAGTGAAATATCACTCAACACTACTTTGGTGTGCAGTGCAGAGAAGACGGTGCTCTTTCCCTCTTTTCTATGTTTTCATAAACATTTACCGAAAGTTATTTTAACGCTATTTTTCTGCCCCTAAGGCGCTATGTACCAGTTTGCGAGCATTTAGCGAATGTTCATTCTCTGGTACCTATAAACGCTCATTTTCTTCGCTAATCGTATTCTATTTTTCGCGATGCATGTACGTTAGCAAATGTTACACAATTACTGCACTAATAAAGAAATTTCATATTCTTCAAAGCCCATGTAAAGGCTATAAACAAAATTATTATCAAGTACGAGAACACCCTTTTATTTTAAAGATTTGCCGAAAAGTGGAATAAAAACAAATCCATGCTCGTTCGTTGTTCGGCAAAAAAACAAAGCAGGAAGCATCAAGTGCATCTAAGATTAAAAAATATGATTAAAAAAAAAACCTACGAAAAACAGAAAGCATCCAAACAAAGTGAAAGTCAGTTTAATGTTGGAAAATTATAAAACCGTTTGCCTAAAGACTATGTTGATTGCGTTGTAATGGATGACGAATCGAAAATTTAGTATCGACTCTTTCGAAAAATTGCGATTACGATATTCGAAAGTAAATCTTATATTTTGTCTGTTAATTTGCCTTTTGAACAAAATATGATTTTAGTATTTTTTACCTAATTCATTTATAGCTAAAAATAAATCAGTTGTAAGATATTTCTATGTACATTTTATTAGGCTCATGAGGCGTAACAATCTCCTTCATCCTCTCCCTCTACTCTGCACCACTGCTTTATGTCAATATGTATGTCTATATGTTAAATTTACAATATTTGAAGCGCATTTAAAAAAACGCATAAAGTGCCAAAGTATCTTCAATGTCGTAGTGCTTTTTGTATTACGCCAGAGGAGCAGCTTCGCGTTGTTTGTCTTTGATGGTTGTCTATATGGAAGGATTCGCTGGCAGCCAGTCTAATAAGTGCAACGAATTAGCTACTTGGAGCATGGCGCTATGTACTTCAGAGCGAAGAGCAGCCATTAAGTGCGCGTCTGGCAGCAACACATAGAATAAAGGGAGAGAGCGTGCGGTGAAAGGATGGAAAACAAGGACGATGTGCACTGAAGTTCACTTTGATGCTAACTGCATGATGATGATGATGCGATGCCGTCGATTCATGATGATGACGACAATGATGGTACTTGGTTTTGGCTGATGGTGCCAACAATGATGCTTAAGTTGCTTCCTATGTAAACGTTTTTCAAATTTATGATGCTTAAATAATTTCCCTTATGATTTTGACTCTTCACCATTCACCGTCCATCATTCGCTACTGTTCAATAAAATTTAGTTATTAGGCCGTTGTCGTTGTCACCATTACCATAATGATGTCGTCAACGTGGTGCTGCTCATTAGATTCTATCACATTGAAGTGCTTCTAATAAGTATAATTAAAACTTAGTCGTTTTATTAGTAGTGCAAAAGCAACAAAGAATTTATAGAGAGTTCTGTACAATCGAGTTTTGTTTGAGTAGGTAAATATGTATGTTTCCCAGACAGTTTAAAAGTGGTCGTGCTTCTGACCGGCGCCGAGGTCGCAGCGGTCTCGATAAGCGAGGAAGAAACTTATTGAGGCTTCACATTAGGGCCCATCTTGTTCATAATCCATGGAACTGTAAAAAAAAAAAATAAAAAGTGGCATTAGTGGCATTATAACTCCCGATCAATCAAATATACTCAACATATTTTTTTTCTTTTACACTTTGATGCCTATTTTATGCAGTAAGCTAACGCCGTAGCCTTTGTTGTGTTTTTTTCTTAAGAGCAGAACATTAGACAACTTGAAGAGACAAGAGTTGGCTGGAGATTTTTTATTGTTATGATCTATTTCTATTTTACTTTGCTTATGCCAAAAAAAAAAAAAAAATGTGTTTTTAGGGTGATCATCAGTTACACTAGCTACGCGAGTTAAAATGTGCATATCGTTATGTCTCTCAATTTTTGATTGTGTAAACGCAAAATGGGTAGTGGTGCATCTCTAACTTCGGAGGAAAAAGCCAAAGGCCTACCGAGACAGCAATCTTACAACTACACAAATAGCAGAACAAAATTTCTAGAAGTCAGACTGTTGTTTGTCCTTTTCTAAAAAAGAAAATTTAGGGTAAAAATATGCGAAAGCCGTCTAGGAATGCACTTATGCTTTGCGAAGAGCGAAGAATTGTGCGAGAAGCCTCAAACTAAATGTGCTCTGCTGTTAAAACTCGATTAAATTTGGGAGTCAATGCAAGTATAGCTACCGTAAGGCAAGTGTTACGCAAAGCAAAACATCTAAAGAGATTGATATTAAAGAAAAAACCACCGCATACCGTCGTTCGTACGCATGCTCGCACTCGTTTTGCTCGTAGTCACATGACGTGGAATAGGGAGTGATACCAATCCGTTTTTCTCATGAAAATATTTCAATTTGAATGGACCAGATGCTTTTAACTACTATTTACATGACATAAGAAAGGAATTTGACCCGTCATCATAGTCGTGAGGGGGTCATATTGGTGTGGGATTCCATCTCCTATTATTGGTTATTCGAATTCCAATTCGTATCATCTAAGACGAATACCACACGCTACAGCTAGCTGCTCCAAAAAGCATTTGCACACTTTTCTTACATTTTTGGGCATTTCAACATAATAATGCCCCAATTCATACCGCTCGAGTGGTTAAGAAGTGGATAAATGACCAAAATGTAACCCTAATATCATCGAAAACGTGTGGGGATGGCTCTCTCGTAAAGTATAGCAGTCTGGTAGACAATTTGAAGACGAGTCGAGTCATTAACATTAATGCCATTAAAAGCGCCTGGAGTGAACTATCTTCGGGTCTTCGAAAGTCCCTATACGATTTGATGCTTGACCGAATTTACAAAGTGTTTTCTAATAAGTTGCACACATTATTAATTAAGTTTAAAACATTATAAAAATACAAATCAATACCGTTTTTGAAAGATTTTATCATTTATACAAATTTTAAGTCCTTGAGTCTATTTGATTGATCAGGAGTGTCTGTACATATCTCCACCGCCATAAAATGAAAGTTATATTGCATGGGTGCATAAAAAATTGATCAACGAGAGCCGCACTTAAATTTTATTCATTGTGAAAAACCACACTATTGGTTCATGGGTCCAACGAGAGCCACTTTTCCCTTCCACTAGTTTTGCTTTCATTGCTAACGCTGTAAGACACGGAGACGGTTAGGTTTTGTTGTAATGTCAAGCAGCAAGCTGCTACACTGGGACATATTGGAGCCATATAATCTCTTATTCGCCTAGCCATCACGTGAAGGGAACCATTTGGTAGATTTTATAAACTTCGAAATGGAACTCACGTCGAATTTTGAAATCTCTATTATTATGTCGTATAGAGACTTTTATAGGTCTTTTACGTATTCAACCCAACAAAGCGTCCCTTGCAGCTCTAAGCTTGAATTTGCCTAACCTTGTTGTATTGCTAAATATTATTGTATTTCAAAACGTAGAACCTTGAGTTTACAGAAATTAATAGAATCGAATTTCGTATTCGAAAAAGAAGAAGAAAAAAAAATGAAAATGATTACTAAACTGCACGATGCTTATGAGTACACGGCGCTTTCAATATCAACAATAAAGTTGTACCAAGAAGCAGTCGAAACGGAAAACATTCACTGGAGAAATAGAACCTAAAAGGCTTGGTAGGTCTGCTAGCAATAAAATGAGAGCAACTGTTTTTACACCACGTTCCCATAAGGTATATAAAAGGTGTTATTTTCGATCAGCTTCTCTTAGTTATCGGTCCTCCGGTAACTCACTCAGTCGTGTCCAGTGAGAGCATCGAGCACTGATGCTAAGAGGGATTGACGTAACAACCAATTTTTTTTTTTACATTTTATATATTCTACTACACCGTAAATGGTTATAGGGCTCAAAGAAAATAAGAAAGTTTTCGGATCATTGCTGGTATTGATCCCTTGTATCAATACCACCTTTGTCGCTTCAGGTTACACTACCGCCAAGGTCGATTTGAGGTTAGCCGTCTTGCTGTCTTGCTGAACCCCAGAGGAAATTTTATTCAAATATAAAAAGAACCTGTGACCGCTGGTTAACTCGCGGTGTATATTCTCTTCCCTTTGATTGCGGTTACTGCCTACGTGTTGGCACGCCGGCGACCGCTGTTGCCTTGCCGGGTGCTGCTGTTGTCGCTTCCACGTCGTTGTATCGCTAGGGCCATGTACCTATCGTTGGCCGTTGTTGCCCGCCGATGCTCTGGGTACTGTCGTTGGTCTAAACAATCCTCAAGGGAGTTGCTGTAGTAAGCCCGCTTTTCGTAAAGATGGAATGGTCGTTAATTAAAGTAGACGGCTATGGGCTACAAAATGTTCTCATCTGCTTTGATGTATAATACCATAACCGCATGAATAGCACTACACAATGGGCACATCAACCGTTTTACCCGGTCTTGTGGCAATACTTTTCAGCGACTAGAGCAAAGAAACTACTAGCGAATGCGGCATACCTGCTCCGAAATGGGATTTTGTTCTAAGACAATGGAGAGTCCCACTCGCCGAATTGATAATGTGCCCAGTTGGTGTAGATGAGCATAATACCTCTAGTTCTAATGTATTCTACCACTCCGATCCGGCGGAACACAGGCCGAGATAAAAATCGATAAGAAAAATTACGACAAAAAAAGCTAATAACAATGATAAACTCGGATCTCTGACAAAGAGTATGTTAATATACATTTTTTCTTACCCAAATAAAGGCACGAGACAACAAAGCCAAAAATGAGGATATTATTGCGCACATCGTGCGAGGAAGACTTATCGCCATCGTTCTTTCCTTCCTTCGAGCGGATCACTTTCGTCATTTTGTCAATGTATCGAAATTTAATTTGACACCACGGGCAAATTTACTGGGAACACGTTTGGTTTTACAAATATTTTTGAGAATAAAATACAAAAAAACAAAAACAAAAATCAGAAAAAACCGAAAATACTGATTTCTAAGATGTTTACTGCTTAACTTAAACTTCTGGAATGAAAATATATTTCAAATGTCACAAATCAATTAAATATATAACATTGCCTACTATTCTAAAACAATTCTTTTGAAAGATATTGAAAAATTATTTGACATTTCTTAATATTCGAATACAGTATTGCAGATAGTAGGCGATACACTAAATATTTTCATTTTCAAATTAGAAGCGTATGGGTTCGTATTTTAATTTACTTATCTGTAAATATTACTATATGTACAATATTTATTCTTTTCTCGTTATGTATTTGATATTTATTTCTATTAACTCATGAAACATGAAAGCCAAATTTGCGAAATCATTTCATGAAATGGGAAAATAATTTGCATAAACGGTTGTTTCATTAGCATTGCAGGCGGTAGTTTACGCAAGTGATAAAGCATTATATTATACGCGCAATAACGAAGTTTTTCCGAGTGCGTTCGTGACGAGTTCAAAAGGTTTTGAAACGTATATAGAGAAAATGTACCAAATAGGATGACCCCAGTCCGAGCATCGGGCGTTGCAAATACTTTTCTCAAACTAATTGTACCATTCACACATTGTGCAAAATACGAGGGCTGCTACTTATATTTCGGGAACTGGCAACACTAAAAGCTAAAATCTGGCAACACCATAATAAAGTTTGACATTTTTTTGGCATAAACGTACTCACAAAGTTTTGATGTACAATTGCTATTTGTTTTGTTTACAGTGAGTTAAGAAAATCAATTTGGCCAAAAAATGGAAATTTCAAGAGAAGGTTTTCGTTGTGCTTATTTTTCACAACTTTCGACGTGGATTATCTCAACAAGAATGTGTCAATGAACTCAGTTCTTTGTATGGCGATAAAGCACCATCAAAAAAAAAAAAACACAGTATATCGCTGGTATAGTGAATTCAATCGTGAAACCGTGAAGGTCGTCCAAAATCGGTTGTTGTGCTCAACAGCCTCGATGCAGTTCGTGAACTGATAATGCAGGATAGTCATGTGACATATCGTGAGATAGAGGCATCCTTGCACATTAGTAATTTAATGTGCAAGGATGCAAGTAATAATTTATCAATCGCTCAAAAAAAGGCTCGCGTCGATTGGTGTAAGGAAATGATTAAAAAGTTCGACCGTGGTGCTTCAAAAGATGTGTATAAAATCGTGAGAGGTGATGAATCATGGATATATGTGTATGAGCCGGAAACAAAACAGCAATCGACCGTCGTGTGGGTATTCCAAGACGAGTCAAATCCAACAAAAGTTGTTCGTGGAAGAAGCAAAGCGAAGCAAATGATCGGCTGTTTCTTCGGCCGAATGGGTCATGTGGCCACTGTTCCGCTTGAGCAACGTAGGACGGTCAATTCTGAGTGGTACACGACCATTTGTTTGCTGGAAGTCTTCGGAGAAATTCGTAAAACCAACCGCCAAAGACGAATCATTCTCCATCATGACAATGCGAGCTCTCACACATCTCGTCAAACAGGTGCATTTTTGAGCAGTCAAAACATCGAATTAATGACTCATCCTCCGTACAGTCCTGATTTGGCACCCAATGACTTTTTCTTGTTCCCGAGTATCAAAGTTAAACTGCGTGGTCAACGATTACGAGCGCCGAAGAAGCAGATGAAGCGTTCAAAAACCATGTTTTGGGTGGTGTCTCAAGAGGAATGGAAAAACTGCTATGACAAATGGTTTGAACGAATGCAAAAGTGTATTGATCGTCAAGGGAAATATTTTGAAAAACAATAAAGCCATTTTCATTTAAGAATTTTTGTTATTATTTGCTATTCCCGAAATATAAATAGTACCCCTCGTAGTACTGTTTAGTACAGTTTGTCAGATAGTTTTTAAAGCATTAAAAGAGACATCGTAGACCCCATAAAGTATATACCTATATGCTTGATTATATCGAAGAAAGGAGTCGATCTAGATATGTCCAATCAGGAACCTAGAGTAGCCCCCATACAGGCCACCGACCTACTGTTGACTTTTTGTGAGAAAAATTTGTTTATTGCAGTCAATATCTGTTGAATTTCATATGATTTCAAAATTATTGAAAAGAGGAAAGTAAAACTTATTAAAATTGTTATTACGTATACATAATAAAAATTGTAATAATTTTAATTTTAATAAGTTTTACTTTGCTCTTTTCAATAATTTTGACACAGATTCAACAAAATAGCCGAAATTAAATATTTTCTGTAATAAATAATAAATTTTTATGTACATAATGATAATTTTTCGGTAAAAATACAAAGAAAATTGAGAAGTTATTTTCAGTTGAACTTTGACCTTAAATAATTTTTAAGGAAATGAATTTATCGAAATAGAATTGTAGAAGGTTTTTTGTAGAGCGTTCGATTTACTACAAGAATAATTGGTTGTCGCAGCCATGAATGAATTGGCTTAGAAATGAAAACATTAATTGCAAAAAGTATAAAAAACCCCATGTAATTTCCATGGGAAATGTATCGTCACAATGCGGCACTATTTCACATCAATCTAAAAGAGCTTACATGGGTATATTGTTTCTTTTTAGATCATAAACTAAACAGTGAGGGGGCGGCTCAAAGTCTAAAGCCAGATTGGTAAATAACGGACACCCTAATGTATATAGTTATGCCTTTCGCAAGGTCTCTGTCATGTTCAAAATCGCAGGCGAACAAAATTTGCTGATTGTAATCGTGTGTCATACGGCCATAATATACAAGGTGGATCTTAAAATAAGCGAACTTTTAATTTAAATAATAGAACACATAGCGCCATCTATTAAGAGTTGGCAGTGTTAGAAAGCTACATTTTTCTTCTTTCGAAAGCAGCCAAGTTCATGCAAATCGTTCGACAGGTTACAAAATGACACACATTTTAATAACAGAAGTTTTTGTAGTTATGTCGTAAAAAAAGGAGCAAATATTAAATAATAAATGTAGAATAAATGTAGAGCATTGCAAGTACATCCGCGCAACAGCTGAAAACTTTCCAGTTTATCGTGATTCGATATAATCCTGAAACTAAGCGACAAACTGCAGCATGAAAGTCAAAAGACGAGCCAAAACATAAAAAATTTCGTTTTCAGAAGTCAAGTATCAAAAGACAATGTTCCTAGCTTTCTACGATTCCATTGGGTATTGTTCACAAGGAATTTGGAATTTGTTCGTTTAATTTACATCGTTTGTGTTCGAGGGTTCTATTTGTTTGGCCCGCATATTCCAAGGGAAACCAACTGTTCTTATTGCATGATTTTTTGCACAATACCAAAAAAGTCAATGAATTTATGATGAAAAAACAGATTTGTCTCATCGATCACCCGCCGTATTCGCCCGATCTATCATCACATGCGATTATTTTTTCTTCCCAAAAATGAAAACTGCAACATTTTACGATGACATTCCATTCATGCAAGAAGCCGTGACGCAATTGCTTAAGAACATCCCAGGAACATGTGGTAGCTTCTTGTGGATCGACGCTTCACATATACACTTTTTGGGGTAGTTCCCAAACAAACCTACTGCCCACTTTTGTATTTTTGTACGTAAAACTTCTTTATTAAATTCAATATTCGTTTGAAATGAGATGAGGTTCCGTTTTTATTTTGGTCAGCCCCTATTAAAACACCCCGCGAGTGAATGGTATTAGAGCTTCGGTTCAGCCGTAGTTAACGTGTTTTCTTGTTTCACTTTTTTTCTTTTTTGTATTTGTTTGTCTTTTCTTCTTAGCAAATCTTTTAATATAATTTTATTTCGTTTTACCATTCATATTAATGCCGGTAAGCGAATGAAATTCAAAATTTTAACCAACTGTTGGAAAATAATTTTTGTATACGCTATTGAATATTTAATTACTTAGTTAAGCAACGCATTGCATTGTGGTTGCTTTAAACATGAAATGTTTATTTATTACCTCTGTTTCTGTAAAACCATTAAGCCAAAATTCAGTGTCAGCAAAACAGATCCATAATAACAAAAAGCTGAGATGAAGAATTAAAGCCGAATGAATGAATTTTTCTGCAGCTTTCGTCGTTGTAATATCTGTATTTGCGGCAGTGCCAGGTGTATTCTTTAAATGGTATCTGGCCCACTTTGAACATATACATCGCACCTATGTATATGCATTGCTTCTGTGCTGTTGGCATGAATGCTGTTGATTTTCAATTCGACCAGGGGAATTCAAGTGAATGAACAGTATTTATTGGTTTTTGTATTTGTATTTGGCTTTGGCAAATATTTTATATTTCCTACGGATTTACGCTTCGCTTCTGAAGTGTTGTACTTTTTATCTAATTTGGTTTATATACTGTTTTACTTAAAAAACGCTTGCACGAAGTAAGAAATGAAGCAACCTAATACGAAAGACTATGAATACAGCCTTTGGAGAGCTACCAAATATTTAAAACGACCTGCAAAACGAAATGTTGCTATACGTAATCATAATGGAGAATGGTGTAAAACCGCCAAAGCTAAGGTTGAGGCATTTGGACAACATTTACACTCAACATTTCAACCAAATTCAAATCTTGCGCCTGAAGATACTGAAATAATAGAGTTTCTGGATGTACCTTGTCAAATGTGCATGCCAATTCGTGGAATTACTGTGTCTGAAATCAAAGAAGAGTTCGCAAAACTGAATCAAAAAAGGTCACCAGGCTATGATAAAATAGACGGAAGATTTACGAAAATGCTCTCTCAGCAGTGTATTCAATTTTTAGCACTAATTTACAAATGCGATTTTGAGGCTGGATCACTTTCCTACACAATGGAAATGTGCGGAGGTGACAATGATTCCAAAAACAAACGAGCCTGAAAATATTCTCTCGTCCTACCGTCCTATTAGCTTGCTGGTGACATTTTCCAAAGTATTCGAAAGAATACATATGAGTAGATTGTTATCAATTTTGGTGGAAAAGAAATTGATAACAAGGTGGATATAATTACAAGTGGATTCGAGAAGAAACTGTATTCTGCGGCAGTATTTCTTGATATACAACAAGCATTTGACCGAGTGTGGCATCCAGGCATGTTATATAAAATGAAAAAACTGCTTCCTGCTCCATTTTTCCTCTTATTGAAATCGTATCTAAGCAATCGACACTTTTATGTTCAAATGGAAGGAAAAACATCGAAACTATATAGTATCCATGCTGGTGTTCCACAGGGCAGTGTTCTGGAACCTGTCCTTTACACAATATACACTGCCGATCTTCCTGTTGTCAGTGATGTTCAAGTAGCCACTTATGCTGATGATACAGCTATAATTGCATCTAAAGACACTGCGGCAGAAGTATCTCAAGATATTCAAAATGAAATAGTTGAAATAGAGCGATGGCTTAAGAAATGGAAAATAAAGGTTAATACTGAGAAGTCGAAACAAGTCACATTTGCTATGAGAAGAGAAGATTGTCCGTCAGTATTTTTAAATAATTCACAAATTCCTCATAGTGACTCCGCAAATTATCTTGGACTCACGATATAAATCGGAGAGTAACTTGGAAAAGTCATATTAAAGGCAAGACAAAGAAACTCAATATAAAAACAAACAAAAAAATGTATTGGCTGCTTGGGAGAAAGTCGCAGCTTAGTTTGGAGAATAAAGTTCGGCTTTACAAGGCTATTTTAAAGCCTGTGTGGACATATGCTATCCAATTATGGGGAACTGCAAGCCAATCAAATATTGAAATTCTTCAACGATATCAGTCCAAAACGCTTAGACTTATTGTTGACGCCCCCTGGTTTATGGCTAATGACCAAATTCACAAAGATTTAAATAATACAATACATTAAAGATGAAATACGTAGAATAAGCACAAGGTATGTTGAGAGACTACATGATCATTTAAGTGTTTTGGCAATAGGCCTACTAGATAATAGCGATACAACTCGAAGACTTAAAAGAAATCATGTGTTAGATTTACCTTTTAGAGATTAAATTTTGTATATATTGTAAATAAACTCTTAATTATAGAATTTTGAATATAATAGCTGTTCTCACTGGAGTACAGCTATTTCTGTTATATTATGAACTTTCAACTAATTTACTTATTGTCTTATTGATAGAATGTAAATTAATAATAATAAAAAAAAAAAGAAAATATTCTGTTTCGATTACTTATATCCATTATACAATATATAAGCTAAGCAAAAAAGAATGCTGCAGTTATGTGTAGTACACTGCTAGATACTCAATACACTGTCTATAGGTCATCGTTTTAGCCTTTGATTTGTATTCTTTTATTGGAATTAGCGTATGAACCATACTCACATACTTTATAGTGGAATTGGATCGCTCATTTGATCTCATAAACATGTTATGAGATCACGTCTAAGAAGAGTCGAAATATACAAATAAAAGCATGCACACTTTGAAGCGCAACTGCTCGTTTTTTTAACCGAATTTAAAATTTCCACTTGTATTTTTTTTTTGCTTAATTTTACTTTGAGGTTTGCTATTATTTCACTTCCTTCAGCAAATTGTTTATTGTTGTTGTAAAACACCTGTAACGTATCTACTCATGCTCGTTGCCTGACTGCAGATATGTCGAAAAAAATTGCAAAATCGGAAGAAAAAAAAGAAAAGAAACAGAAACAGAAACAGAAACAGAAACAGAGCAGATATACCTATGTATATATGTATAAATCGCAATGCCAACAAAAAGTGTGAAACATTTTGTAGTTTATTTTTATATTTGTTTTTTTTTATTATTTTATTTCGAATTCGATTTTCAGTTTGTCCAAGTGTTTTGCCACCTGACATTTGATGTGTTTTTGATAACAAGCGAATCAATGAAAATGCATAGAGTATTGTAAGAGTATCACACTAAGTCAGATGCGCCTTGTAGCTATTGTATCTGTTTGTGTTATTTATATATAACTAAGTGACTTGGATGCATTTAATTGCAGCGAATTGACATATTTTTAATCCAAACAAGCAGTTGCTTAAGTGAAAGTGCTCGTTTATATTATACCCTACACTTATAACATTGTAGCATAGATAACATCTCAATAAATTTTCACTTTCCACATTGCAGTATTTACTACAATCTCTATAATCAAGGTATACTATATTTAACTGACGTTACTAACCAGCTGTCAATTCCATTGGTACACAGAACGTTTTGACGTGCAAGCACTACTTGCGTTGCTTACAGTGACCTGAATAAACCATCTTGGCAAGAAAAAAAAAAAAAATTAATTAACTCGTGACCATTTGTGTCCTATGATTTACTACGGCTTTCGACGTAAGTGCATAAATCAACATACTTCGAATTTTGACGATGAAGCGCCATCAAAAACTATAGTTTATAACCGGAATGCTGAATTCAAACATGCTTGTCCTTTACTTAAATACCAATCTAGAAAGGTCGTCCCAAAATGGCTGGTGTCCCAGAAAACAACGTGCGTGAGCTGATAAGACAAGACAAGACAATTTGTGACATATAGTGAGGTTGAGAAGTCGAAGACCTTATGTAATTTTTTTAATTTTGAAAAACTTCTTTCAGCCGTTGCTGTTGTAAGTGGAAGGGTCAAGAATATAAAGCATGCTGCTTTATATATTACCTCAGGAAAACTGGATACAAGGCTATTGCATTTTATCAGCAATAATTCCATGAGTTCCTTAATGGCATAAATTTTTAGAATTTCAGCTTTTAAGCATGTTTTCAGAGCAATTAAAGATTAACTGAGATGTCTTTACTGTATTTAGCCGACAGTTTTCCGGAAGCGTTTTTTATCACTTCGTTTGAATATGAAAGGAGTTTCTCCGGTTCTAATACTTCGAACATATAACTCAGGTCACAAAGGCTCTGAAATCTTTGTTTAGTTTGAGAAATGAATATATCTAAATATATATCTAAACAGCAATAGTATAAATTGAACTTGAAATAATATTCCGGGTTTGAAACTCTCTCATCTTGTGATAACTCATCAAGATATCTTGTGATAACGCTTCGTTATCTTTGGCCTTTTATTTTTAAAAACAATTGTTACCCCCCACTCTTTTGCTAAATCTCTGGACTCATTTAGCAAACCATTGAATGAATTTTGATTTCTTATTTCGCTCAGTCTATTCAAAAGGTTACTTATTAAAATACTAGCTTTCTGTAAGTCATTATTTTCATGCTGTAGAGCTTTAGAAACAGGATTAATAATTTCAAATAGCGAAGAAAAAAATGTGACAAGCAATAAGAAATCATAACTTTCTTAAATGCTAATTATATTTTTACATTTTTCACGTTCATCTTTTTTAGTGGAAATTACATTTAGTTGGTACAAAGTTTTCATGATTAATAAATAATTTTTTTTATCTATACTAATATTATAAAGATGTAAAGTTTGTGAGTTGTTTGTAGGTTTGTAGGTTTGTGGCGTTGTAGGCGGTAATCTCTGGATCTACTGAACCGATTTTGATTAAATTATTTTACCAATAGAAAGCCACGTTATTTGTGAATAACATAGGCTATAATATATGATGATATACACATAAATGTAATGAATAAATGTAAATATAAACAAGAAATAACGTTAACTTCGGTTGAACCGAAGCTCTAATACCATTCACACGAAACTTTAAATAGTATTGTAATACATAAAAATGGCGGTTTAAATAGGGGTTGGTACACGCTCACTGGTAGATGTGTATGAAGCGAGATGTGTAAGATGCCGCCATATTGAATTTCAAGTTGATATTGCCGTTTACCATACAAATGCATAAAAGTGAACTGTGGGTTTATATGGGACTACCTCAAAAAGTGGGCGGGACACGCCCCTTTGTATATGTATATAAAGCGGCTATCCATTAAAATCCACAAAATCAAATTGCAAGCTAATATTGATCTAAATGAAGGATTTTTTCATAAAAAAACACAAAATTAACATCTATGTATGTTAAGCGGCTGTCTCTTAAAAGGCACCATATTGCATTTCAACCTAATATTGATTTTAATAAAAAACTTTTTCTTACAAAAAGTCAAAAGTGGACAATAGGTTTGTATGGGAGCTACCCTAAATAGTGGGCGGGCCACGCCCGTTAGTCTATGTATGTTAAGCGGCTGACCATAACAAGGCACCACATTGCATTTCAACCTAATATAGGCTTTAATAAAGACGTTTTCTTACAAAAAGTCAAAAGTGGGCAGTAGGTTTGTGTGGGAGCTACCACAAATAGAGGGCGTGGCAGGTCAATCTTGATACTCTATTAAACTACAATAAAAAGAAGTATATGTGCAAAATTTCAACTGGATAGCTTAAAAATTGGTCCCCAAAAAATACGCAACAACATACACTCGGACAGACGGACAGACAGACAGACAGACAGACAGACAGACATACAGACAGACATACAGACGGACATGTCTAGATCGATTCGTCTCGTCGAACTGATCAAGAATATATATACTTTATGGGGTCTACGATGGCTCCTTTAATGCGTTACAAACTTTCAGACAAACTAATAATACCATTTCACACTATGTGTGAATGGTATAATGAAATGTAAAATAGTTAGTATGAGCGACATGGCGATAATTAAAACATGATATAAAGCTGAAAGCCACAGATTGTAGAGCGTTCGTGTGTTTGTCTCATATGGTCATGTGTGCGTGATTAAAGAAAAAGAACGAAAGTATGAGATAATTTAAAATATCAAATACGTGAGACAATTTTATTAATGTTCGTGCGTGGCCAACGTGACGTCGTGCGACGGCGTCGCATCGGTCGGTTCTTTACGCAGTGGACGTTGACGAAATTAAAATTTTCTAAACGTAATACGCACACTTTCGACATTGTTTTAATAAAAAGTTCTGATCAGAACTACTTTTTTTCTTTATAGTTCTTTTAGGAACTTCTTTCTATTTTATTGTTTCCTTAATAAGTTATTTGTAGAACTACTTTCTGTCTTATTGGTTCCATAAAAGGTTCTGAATATATAAAGTCAGTATGCCTAAAAGAAAATTACAACTATCTACACATACATACAACCCAGACAAGAGCGGCTATAATACGCCGAATGGGAGAGACTTCATCTGAGCATGCACGGCGCCTTGCGAGTGAAAGAGAATACAGATCGCAAGCGCGTGCTAGAGAGTCTAGCACCGAAAGGTCTCAGCGACTGGCTAATCATAGACAGAATATGTCAGAATTACGTGATTGGGAATCTAGCAACGAACATTCACAGCGGCTTGACAGCCAAAGAGCAATTACCTCAGCAAGACGTACTAGGGAGACTAGCACCGAAAGGCTGCTTATAAAAGAGTTGCGGGAGAATATAATCGTGGCGGGCATTCTCACAGGGCCAGCAGTGTGACAACTGGCTTATGCTCCGCGCATACCCATTTACCCATATCATTTAAAAGGCTGCAGTATCCCGTCAAGATCGCTTTTGCCCTCACTATTAATAAGTCCCAGAATAATAATATTACCACTAAATATAGTATACAGAGAAGTTTTGAACAATTAAAATAAACATAATTAATTCAATAATTTTAAGCCCGGAAATATAGCCAATTTGGAAGGAGTTACAGGGTGAAGGAGTTGGGGAATGAGTGGTTGGGTAAGGGAGCATGCGGAAGGTGGGACAGGGAAGTAGTGGCAGTGGGAAGGAGAAGTAGTGGCTGGTGGAACGGCAGAAACGCGCCGACTATCAGCTAGTCGCTAATAAAGCGTCGTTCTTTGAAGACCATCTAGTAGGACATACCTTTTTAAGGGTAATTTTATATTTTTCAGATGAATCGTTACTCAACATTGTCCAGCTTTTTATACTATTGCTAAAAAAAAGTATATATTTTTTCTAAATTATCGAAAAATGTCGACACTTAAAGAACATGTTTCTCAGCATCGTTTAAAATTAAATTTAATGAACATAATCGGCATTCGGGGCACGCTCTTTTATAAGGGCCTGTAATCCTCCATATACACCGACATAACATTTGCTCCATCGTAACCCTGTCCTCTACATTTAGACAAATCAATTCCATATTCTTTAAAATTTCAGTTTTAAGTCCTTCTGCACTGCAATCTGATACTGCCATAAACCCCAAAATGAACTCACAGATTTTTAATTCTTTAGGTACATTATCATCATTTTCCGTTATCGAGATCTATCGAAAAACTACAGAAAGTTGGACAATTTTCGACAAGTCGTGTGTTGTATCCAAAATAATTGCCAGAAATGGTGATTTTTTTAATTTCTAAAATAATATTATTCCTAACTGCGGTACCAAGCAAATTAATAATTTCATTTTGAATCGTAGGGCTTAAATAATTTATTTCGCCTTTCGGTTTTAAAAGAAGTTCTTTTAAAATAGGATCATAATTAGATAGTAAACGTAAAATTGACATAAAATTTCCAGAATCAGAATCATGGCCTCTTAAAGGTAGATTACATGATGCTAAAGTAATTATAACATGAATTATATGATGCAATACATCTCTCCAGAATGCAATTTTACTACTGATTTCACTTTGCAATACAGTATCGATGGTATTTCCTTGTAACCAATTATTATAAGATAGGGATGCATTAATATGCTGCTGTGAGTTTTCATGGAGTTTCTAACGGAAACACCGTTAACCCATGCAGAGGAGTACGATTTGCTTTGACGATCTGCTAATAACCAACAGAAGTGGCAATACGGCTTGTTTAAAACATTAGAATTACATAGCGATGGTCTTGGAATTTGTATGCCAGCCTTATTTAAATATGAATAATGATAGGCCGAAAAACATCGCTATGTTTCTGAATCTTTTGGGAACGGTCCTTGTGGTTTAAATGGACCCAATTTAAAAATTATTTTTCGTTCGCATTCAGTTGGACTGTCACCAAAATTTCCTCTATCTGATGAAATTATGTTATGAAATTCTTCAGACTTCTTAGCATCATCGATTTGGGTTTCTTCTATTTCCGGATGGACATCTAATGGAGAATGTGCTTCAGAAGAATCTAAAAATATAATTGAATAAAATAAATATAGTAAAGATTTTTTTTTAATTATTCGAAACTAGAGGACTAAAACTAATGTTTAAATAAATTATAAAAATATATGTTAAATAACGTACGATACGTAAGTTTACGAGTATTTGATTCGGAATTTCGGAATTTAATTTTTTTTTTTTTTGTAGGCGACATAACCTAGAAATCTTACAGTGCTAAATTATCTATTCTCGCAGCATTATGAGAAAAATGGCTTTGAGAGTAATAATCAACTACTAATGAAGAATATCAAAACAAAGCTCTTATTATTGCTCGGTACAATACGTGCTCAGGTATTTTCATGTATTGAAGGTTGCCATTTTTCCTTCAAAAAACAAAATTCACCCTTCGCTTCTGGTAGATAAATAGGTAGTACTTACCATTGCAATCTAAGTCACTCACAGAAGCTGATTGCTGAAATAAAGAAGAAATTTTGGGCATTTTTTTTATAACCTCCTCCTTTTTCTGTTTACTTTTTCTATTCATAGCTCCACTGGGATAATCTCTTTTCCTTTCACTCATTCTTTTCACAATTCAAACTAATTAACCAAAAAATATTCAGAAGAACAAGATTGTATTATATTACAATGTAATAACGTTTGAACCGGAATGAAATAAAACGCGTAAATATTGCTCTCCGTGGTTTGTCATTGTACATCGGTTACTGCGGGATTCCCCCGTTTAAGTGAATGACTTAAACGGGGGAATCCCGCAATAACCGATGTAGGATGTTGCCAACTTTTGGGCGCACGCTTAACCCGGGAAAAAAAGAAAAGGTTTTTTTTTTACTTTTGTCATTTTTAAAGTGAAAACTCTATAGTCACGTATGTGCAGTTTTTTTTTATATGTTTTTTTACCGGGAAGCACGAGATTAAGTGACATTGTGGATAACATTTTAGTAATTTTTGCTTACACACTTTAGGGGCCTCAGTAGCCCAGGGGCCCCGTTACATTGATACGGCTGATACGGCGGTAGCTACGTCCCTGACCTACAAAAATTCACAGCTTGAAACTTCATGTGAATGGTATTAAAACTGTGGTACCACTGAAATTAAGGTGCTTCCTTTTTATACCATTCACACATAGTGTGAAATGGTATTATCAGTTTGTCTGAAAGTTTGTAACGCATTAAAGGAGCCATCGTAGAGTATATATATTCTTGATAAGCTCGACGAGTCAAATCGATCTAGCCATGTCCGTCTGTCTGTCTGCCTGCCTGCCTGCCCGTACGTCTGTCCGTCTGTATGTCCGTCTGTATGTTGTTGAGCATTTTTTGGGGAACAATTTTATGCTATCTAGTTGAAATTTTGCACATATACTTCTTTTTATTGTAGTTTAATAGAGTATCAACATTGACCTGCCACGCCCACTATTTGGGGTAGCTCCCATAATTTTTGTAAGAAAACTTCTTTATTAAAGTCTATATTAGGTTGAAATGCAATGTGGTACCTTTTTATGGTCAGCCGCTTAACATACATAGACTAACGGGCGTGGCCCGCCCACTATTTGGGGTAGCTCCCATACAAACCTATGGTCCACTTTTGACTTTTTGTAAGAAAAACTTTTTTATTAAAGTCAATATTAGGTTGAAATGCGATATGGTGCCTTTTAAGAGACAGCCGCTTAACATACATAGACGCTTGGGCATGGCCCGCCTTCTTTTTGAGGTAGCCAACGTGCAAATTTGTGTTTTTTATGGAAAAATCCTTCATTTAGATCAATATTAGCTTGCAGTTTGATTTTGTGGATTTTAATGGAAAACTGCTTCTTATACATATACATATATCCCGCCCACTTTTTGCCACAGTTCACTTTTATGCATTTGTATGGAAAACGTCAATATCAACTTGAAATTCGATATGGCGGCATCTTACACATCTACTAGTGAGCGTGTACCACCCCCTATTTAAACCCCCACTTTTACGTATTACAATACTATTTAAAGTTTCGTGTGAATGGTTTCGTTAGCTTCGGTTCAACCGAAGTTAACATTTTTTCTTGTTTTCTATACAATTTGCAGCTTATTTTTTTTAACAATAATAGAGCATGTCAAAGAATGCTGAAGGACCACGTATAATCCTTGTGTAACTGGATTAGGGGAATTGAATGTGAAGTGAAATTATAAAAATATATAATTATACAAGGTAGTCGCAAAAGAAACAGGACTTTTCAAAAATAGCTGTTTCTGGTGGAGCCATCCTTCACTGACATCTTGTAAATAGTTTAAGACAATCGGACCACTACAAGCGAAGTTATCGCGCTAAAAGTGACAGTATACTATTTTGGGCATCGGTCGAAAAATGAATCTCGAACAAAGATCAAATATTAAGTTCTGTTTTAAACTTGGTAAAATATTGACCGAAACGTTGCAAATGATGAAACAAGTTTATGGTGACAATTGTCTATCCCGTAAACGTTTTCAAGAAGGTCGTGAAGACCAAAGGCCAAAATCAGTGGTGATCGAAAAGAACATTGAAAAAGTTCGTGAATTCATACAAAATGAGCCGAAATCTTCGTTGCGTTATATGGAAATGGAATTAAATATTCCCAAACATTCGATTCATCGCATTTTGCCGGAGAAATTGGATCTACGGAAGGTGTGTTCACAGTTTGTTCCGCACAAATTGACTGACGACCAAAAATGCGATAATGCGCCGTTTCATCGGTCGACACTTATCACCGATTTTCTCAACAAAAATGGCTTTTTAACCATCAACCATTCACCGTACTCGCCTGATTTGGTTCCGTGTGACTTTTATCTATTTGGAAAACTTCATTTTCCGATGAAAGGACAGCGCCATGAAGACATTGAGGGAGGCTTATGTGCAAGATTCATTTTTCGACCGATGTCCAAAAGATACTGTCATTTTTACTGCGATAACTTCGCTTGTAGTGGTCCGATTGTCATACAAGATGTCAGTGAAGGATGTACCTTTCCAACGCATGTACCTACAAGTAGGTGGCGGCACCAGAAACAGCTCCTTTTAAAAAGTCTAGTTATTTTGCAAGAGACCTTGTATGTGCCGACTTACAACTTAAAAATTGGCGCCCACAAAATGCGCAACAACATACATACAGACAGACAGACGGACATGGCTAAATCGACTCGTCTCGTCGAGCTGATGATCAAGAATATATAGACTTTGTGAGGTCTACGATGCCTCCTTTAATGCGTTACAAACTTTCAGACAAACTGATAATACCACATCACACTATAAGTGAATGAAAAATATTCTAGATGCGACTCTAGCGTAACTTTGAATTTAAATTTAATTTCCACTATTAACTTTCTACCACTTATATTTCGCAAGTAGTTTTTGTATATTGTTTTTTTTTAAGTGCGCGGCACAATAATGCTTTTACTATCGCTTATTTTTTTTTGCTTTGTTTATTTAATTTATTTATATTGACTTTGTTTTATACTTTTTGATGAAAAATGGTGAAAAAAAAAAATATTCGATATTTTTTGCGAACTCATTTCGAATGAACAAAAAAAAAAAAAAAGTATTTTAGATGTGTTGTGAATACTTGCATGTGTATTTTTATTTAATGCATGATTATTTTTATGACAAACGATTTTATAACAATTTCAAAATATAAATGCTTGTTTGTCGGACGGAAGGCGGAATTGGAGAGTTTTGTTCAAGTGAGCTGAAATTTGCGTAATGCGATGCTCTCATCAAGTTTCAGATACATATCTACACTGCTAAGTTTCCGAACATTTGTCACACATTTTTAATAGTTAAGAATAGACCGTCATCAGAACCTAACAAGTCAATTATAAAGTTGATATTGACTGGAATTAAAAAGTGTCAAAAGTGAGCAGGTGGTTTGTGTTGGGGTTACCTTTAAAAGTCAAGGTGCTGGATACTGCTAAATACCGTAAAAATGCAACAACGACCAAGCGGATCAAGAATGTATATATTTTATGGGGTCTACAATGCTTGCTTTAGTGCGTTACAAACTTTCTAACAAACTGATAATACCATTTCACACTAGGTTTCAATGGTAATATTATCAATACACGTACATGGATATTGTCGGAATATAATAGCAGTCCTAGTTTCCATTACAACTTACAGTGACTCAACTTTTTGATCACGCTTCTAGAAGAATGCTTTTTATCTTGGTGCAGCTTCTTAGCGAAAGCTTTTGCCAAAAGCTCATTATATCTAAAAATATAACAACAAATTGCAAATAAATTGGAATTGGTTTTGTTGGAAATGTACCGTTAGCTCTGCAAGTAAATAAAGTTCAATCGAAAGAGTCATTTGATCAATTAGTTGCCTGGGTGCATTCGGCGCTCGAATTTCTTTAATTTATTTGTTTCAGATTTGCTAGTTAGCGTGATCAAAAAGTTGAGTTACTGTATATCATCTTAAAGTGCTGGATATTTGCCCTCTACAGAAAATGTTTGTAACAGCGTATATTTGATTTGTTCAACTGTCAACATTTATGTAACATAGCGAAGGAAGCATCAGAGTATGTGGCTGCAGCACGAGCACTATATATATTATTCGCGCAATAAAGACGTTTTAAAAGATAAGTCCGAAAGAGACATGTTATATACACAGAAAGCAAAAACCGTTGTTGATTTTACAGTTTTACATAGTTGACAACAATAAAACAACATCGCCAACATTGTTGAATTTCTGGGGGGTCAGTCCAAAGTCCAACAGGGGATCACATGTAGCACAATTATGGTAACTGTTGGATAATTTTGGAAATTGCGACTATAACCTCCAGAGTTTTGGCTCTTGGAAACAAGTTATCAGTACGGTCATGTCTCTGTTGATGGCTTGGCTGACATAGTCTGGCGAGGGAAAGTAAATTCCTTTCAAGGTTGGATAAAATCCTACGGTGTGAGCTTCCACTGGTGTGGTCCTCACAATGTATCTGTGTTTATTCAATTTCAAGGAAACAAATCCCCAAATCTAAGGTGGAACAGCATTTGCCGATGGATGAATGGTTAGAGGGTAATATAACCGAAAATATGCGAACTCTGGATACCTGTCGCCCTCCAGTTTTACTTTGACTTCCTGTGACATCCGGGCTCTGGCACAGGTTACCTCCTTTCCCGTCTACTCGTGGGAACATGGAAACAACCAAATCAAAACGAGCCTGATGCAGCTCTTAGTGCATCCACTAACGGGCAGACCTGCACGGTCGCGCCAAACTGCATGGTGACTGAGCGCAATATGAACTCAGTCATGCAGCCTTCGGGGACGGCAATCCCTAGTGTCAGCAGAGAGGTATTAGAGGAAATTCTGTCCTCTGATTCCGATTCAGACAGGACGATTGTGGCCGTACGCCAAATCGTCAATCCAGACGACGGTGCACCCCAGCACACCAGTAGGGGTAGGCTCCAACAAACTAACATCTCATGTTTAGGTTCCTAGATTTTATACATATACATATATTTTTTTTTTATACATCTGCTAAGTTTACAGGTTGAAACTTCAGTGAATAGTATTCAACTTTCGGTACCACCGAAATTAACGTTTTTTCTTTCTTTTCGATGCAGTACAAGCAAAAATTTGTATATTTGGAATGCAATGGTAAAAAAAATTTCTTTGAAATCAATGACTAACAAACCGTCGATCACTCTTTATGGAATATATAAAACCACAGCTCACTTTTATGTATTTATATGAAAAACATCAGACAGTTGGCGGGATACGCCTTTTTGTATATGTATACGAAGCGGTTGTCCACTAAGATCCATCAAATCGAATTTCGAGGTAATATTAATTTAAAGTACAATAATAAGTTTTTCATACAAAAACTCAAAAGTGGGCGGTGGGTTTGTATGGTAATCTTGATACTCTATTAAACTGCAATAAAAAGAAGTGTATGTGGAAAATTTCAACTGGATGTCATAAAAATTGGTCCCCAAAAAATGCGCAACAACATACAGACAGACAGACGGACATGGCTAGATCGATTCGTCTCGTCGAGCTGATGAAGAATATATATATTTTATGGGGTCTACGGTGCCTCCAGTAATGCGTTACAAACTTTCAGACAAACTGATAATACGAGGCATATCCAGAAAGTAAGTGTACTGAATTTTTGTAGGTTTTAAATTTGTTTATTTAAACAAAAAAATTACGTGATACTTTAGTACATAATGTAAGCTATTTTTCGACCTAGTCACCAATCCTCTCTATGCAGGTGGTGAAGCGGGGTAACAATTTGTCGGTGCCTTCCTCGAAGTAGTTTCCCGCCAACCCCTTGGGACCCAACTCGCGGACAGTTTCCGATATCCGAGGGTTTCTGTGATTGTTTCGTGTAGTAGTGTATTAAAACTCCAATCTCACTTCAATTGAGTTCAATACATCTTTGAAAATCTTTTATAGCTATATACAAGTTTAAATATCTATGTAATATGGGAACGTGTGAGAGTTTCTCATTAAATGAATGGAAAGGAAATACGACAACATGCTCCAAACTGCACTAGCAACTGAAGCAACGTATCCAGAATCTTTTATGTATCTGTGCCTGTACATACGAAATACGAATTTGTATGTGGAGGCGCCATAAAAGATGCTACTGCGGCATTAAGTTTATTAAGCGTCGCTACTATGTATGTATGGAACTGTGTAACTGTATTTAATAGGGGCCCCCCTCTTCGTATTCTCTGTGCATTTGTGCGTTCAAAAATAAATGAAAATTTCATTTGGCGTCAGCCGCAACTGATGTTGCCGTGTGTGTTTCCGTGTGACAGTAAATTTGAGTGTACGAGTATGCTTGTATGTATATAAAATTCTCTCAACTGAAAAAAGCAATTAGCCGCAGATACGTTATGCATATTTTTATATATGAGAGTTTATGTGAGTTTCCCTTCTACTATTGTGCTGTCAGCTCCTTTTCGAAATAACGAAAACAACTGCAATAAAACTTGAAAAGGGTAATTTTATTTCATCAAATCACACAGATACTGATACTAACATCACACACATATCACACTCAAGTGGCTTCTGCAGTCAAATATTATTACATAGATGGTTTATACCATTTTGGGTTTCTATTTTTTAATTTTTTGCTGTTACAGTTGTTTCTATTGTGGTGCGGATTTCCACCAATCAAGCTCATGACTTGCAATTATTTAATGCTTCAAAAATTGTTCTATACATTTATTTAAACTTTACTATTAGTGGAGCGCCGTACGATTTATACCTCGGAATCCAGGATCCAGCCAGGCAATGAATCTTTATAAAAAGTTTTCAAATGTGGTTTTAACAATATATAAAAAAAAAAAAAATGTTTATGCGATCTTAATTTTTTAATTATTTAAATAAATATAATTATTAATTTTTCAGAGTTTTCTTTTATTTTTATTATGCAGTTTAAAGTTATATTTTGAAAAGGAGAACTATTACAAACCTGTCCTTGGACCTCGAGGGACTGCAGGTATAATGGTGAGGGGCGGGGGGAATTATAGAAGGGACAACAGCAGCTGTTGACGCGGTCAGTACACGCAGATTAGTACCTGTGGCAACTAGCTAGGCTAAATGCGTAGCTATTTTTGTGCGTTTTGAAAAAAAAACTAATTCTAATTCTAATTATTATTTAGTTGCTATTTTTGTATATTTATTATTGTGCAGTTAGTGCGACAAAAGTTAATTGTTGAACATTTACATCATTACAAAAAAAAATTGTGTTTCTCAAACTTTTAAAATAGTGGCATAGATAGTACGTATTTGTTTTTTTATTTATAAACATGCACGCTTATATAAAAAAAAAACAATTGTGAATGCTCAATCGTACCTCAGCGAAATAAGTATATGTGCATAAATGTTATCTTCTCCTTCTTTCTTAATAGTAACGGTAAATTTGTTTTCGGTATACTGTTGCGATCTGTTGTTGCAACCTATTTTTAGAAGGGTTGTGCCAAATTCTTCTTTGGTCACCATTCATAGTACCGGTATCATAAATTTGTGCGGCGTAATTTGGATTTTCATATGAAATAAGTATATGTGCAAATAGAGATCAGTGCGATCAACAAAGGGCTTTCTAACTTCAAGAAACATTCCAGTACTGGAGTAGCCGGCACTAGGCCCGGACTTAAATCCAATCGAAGACCTCTGGGGAATACTGTCAGCCCGAGTCTACAAAAATGGTCGACAGTTTGAAACAATAAAGTACCTCAAAGTTATTTTAGTCGAAGAATGGAATAAAATAACTAATTCCACATTAGAAAACGTGGCCGACTCCATGCCTAAACGGCTAAATGACGTTTTTATAAAAAATGTAAAAACATATTAGTTATTAAGAAATCAAAACAAGAAAAAATGTTAACTTCGGTTGAACCGAAGCTCTAATACCATTCAAACGAAATTTTAAATAGTATTATAAAATATAAAAGTGGGAATTTAAAAAAGGGCTACCCCGAAAAGTGGACGGTACACGCCTACTAGTAGATGTGTATGAAGTGATGTAGTATATGTGTAACATGCCGAAATATCGAATTTCAAGTTGATATTGACGTTTTCCATACAAATGCATAAAATTGAACTGTGTTTTTATATGGGACTACCTCAAAAAGTGGGCGGGACACGCCAATTTGTATATGTATATGAAGCAGTTTTCCATTAAAATCCACCTAATCAAATTTCAAGCTAGCATTGAATTAAATGTAAAATTTTTTCATAAAAAACTCAAAAATGGGCAGTAGATTTGTATGGGAGCTACCCCAAAAAGTGAGTGGGCCACGCCCATTAGCATATGTATGTTAAGCGGTTGTCTATAAAATGGCACCATATCGCACTTCAATCTAATATTGACTCTAATAAAGAAGTTTTTCTTACAAAACACAAACGTGGGCGATGGGTTTGTATGGGGGCTACCCCAATTAGTGGGCGGGCCACGCCCGGTAGTCTATGTATGTTAAGCGGATGCCCATATTATTAGTGAAAAAGTGAATATTGTCGCAAGATTCATAAAATAATTGTAGGCGTGTTAGATTTAGCGGCTCAAGGAGCTAAATATCACGCAGATTGTTACGTACATTTAAGAAGTACCATAAAACACATCCAGAAGGAGAAAAAAAACTCACCCAGTAATAATCCAAGTAGAGGCAGAGCAGATTTTTAAATATATTGAAGAAAACGACGACTGCCAGTTTTCACTGACAGAATTAAAAAGTATTTTAACAAGTGATCCTATTCCTGATGATTAAACAATAAAAATGAGACTAATGAACCATTATAATATAATACAATAATAAGGTTTAAAAAAAAAGAAAACTATATATTGTCCGATAACTGGTACAGTCAGAGGTCGAAATATGGTGAAGAAGAATAATATCGCATTTTAAAGGCTGCCGGTGAAATTTTATATCCGGATACAGGTTTATGATAATAATATTTATCCGGCTACTAGTGATAAAATGTTTGACAACGTTCATGACACAATACAGAAATCTGTATAATTTTTTTTTATCAGAAATTTTTTTGCATGACAAAAGTGGTAAACCGGAGTGCACCTCAACAGCTCATGCGATAATATCTGCAGCAAGGCCTCGCTCATTCATGGAAGGAGAGGCTGGTGAGGAGGCAGAAACGCGCCGGGTACCAGCTAGTATTACATATAAATATTAGGTCAGCATTAGAGTTGAGCGATATTTAACTACCTGCGATTCAACTACGGCGACTGAGAAATCAGTGATATCAGTTGCTACTCAGTATTGTAAATATCAGTGATTAAGTGTCAATTGTTTCTTTCTAGTGCTACTGTGATTCACGGCATATCAATAATATATCATGCATCAACATAAGATGTCGATACTTTTTGTGCTGCTAACACTACATGTGACTACATATATGACTAATACGTTGTGAATTACAATATCGAGTGGGAACTGATATCAGTGATTTTGCAGTCGCCGTGATTGAATCACAGGAAGCTAACTATCGCTCACCCGATTGTATCATACACGTAGTGTGCATAGGCGAGTACTTCATATTTGATATGGCTATTTAGGGACTTGTTTTGAATTCAATCTTTATGCTTCGTTGGCTTTCATCCCTGCTAGCATCTGGTTTCTTTCACTGGAGTGGAAAATTAAATGTTTCTTTATGACATATTCCTGGGTTTTTTATGTTCAATTCTCTCTAGAAAACAACATAAAAAAAAAACTTTTTAAAATATCATTGCGGTATCACGTAGTATTGGTCCTTACAAGTTGTAGTGATGATATGGCACTTGATCCATTCTCTCTGGGAAGCATTTTGTGAAAAATAGATGATTCAGTATTTTTGGAATCGGTGGCTTCCTGAAATACTATCTTCCCGCCTCAATTCACAACATTTTTTAAAGAATACTTCTTCTGTTATGGGAGCCCAATGATTGAGGCTCTCTCCTGCTTTTTCGTCGTATGTGATACCTCCAATTTATTTTGTTGTCAATGCACATGCCAAGGTATTTAGCTACAGATTTAATGGGTATTTCCTTATTATTTATTTTGAGTGGCTGAGAAGTGTATCTTATTTTATTAGTATATATAACTTGAATTGTCTTTTGAGCATTGATTTTAATATTCCGCTTGTTAAAAAAGTTTGTTATTTCGCCAAGTATTTTTTGCAGTCTCCCTGTAGCAGTAGTTATATTGTTGTGGGCATAGAGTAGTATCGTATCATCAGCGAACGTGACCAGCATGGCCGACTCGTCTTTTGGATATGGAAGTTCTGCTGTGTACAGACAGTACAACAGGGGTCCGAGAACAGTACCCTGTGGAACTCCAGCTTTAAATGGTCTTAGACGGACGAGTATTCATCTTTGTATTTAATAAAGAAATAGCGATTCATTAGATAACTTTTAATTAAGTTATAGAGTAGAGTTGGCCGCTTACTTTTTAGCTTGTGTAGTTGTAAGCCGCCGTGCCACACTTTATCAAATGCTTTTTCTACATCAACAAAAACACCTAGTCATTCTGTGGATTTGTTGAATGGTGGAATGTTCTCGGCGGTATCCAAATTGATGGTCTGGGATGCATCGTTTGGATATCAAAATTCGTTGAAGCCGATCAAATAAAATTCTTTCGAATACTTTGGATAATATCGGTAGAATACTGATTGGCCTATAGGATGACGGTTTTGTCACATCTTTGCCAGGTTTAGGTAACGCAGTTATTTGCGATATTTTCCAAAGTACATATTGGAAAGTGTTACATTTTTAACATTGTTAAGAATGATGCATATATATTGTATAGCCTTGTCTGGAAGTTTCTTTAAAATGCGTCCTGTTAACATATCATAGCTTGCAGATGTTTTTGTCATCAATTTTCTCTATTTGTCTTTTTAATTCACTGGTCGTGATTTTCTTAATGTTGACTATTAGACTCCTGAAAGTTCACTACATGAGTGTCTAGCGAAAAAACGTCTTCGAAGTGATCTTCTAGTATATTTGCTATTTCGGTATTGGTTTTAGCCCATGAGCCATTGTCTTTCTTCAGAGGAGGACAGTGAACAATTTTATTAGTCAAGTTTTTTGTTGCTCTCCAGAGTGAGTAGTTTGTGTGAGATATAGGTGTTAATTTCTAAAAGATAGTTTGTGATGGCGGCGTTATTATGCTTCTTTAAAGCTTCTTTAAGATCGATCTCTTGTTGCCTTATTCCGTTTTCTTTTATTGTCTGGAGACCTGGAAATTTGCCATATTTTACGGATTTGTCTTTTTATACCATTCACACATAGTGTGAAATGGTATTATCAGTTTGTCTGAAAGTTTGTAACGCATTAAAGGAGCCATCGTAGATCCCATAAAGTATATATATTCTTGATCAGCTCGACGAGACGAATCGATCTAGCCATGTCCGTCTGTCCGTCTGTATGTTGTTGCGCATTTTTTGGGGACCAATTTTTATGCTATCCAGTTGAAATTTTGCACATATATTTATTTTTATTGTAGTTTAATGGAGTATCAAGATTGATCTGCCACGCCTACTATTTGGGGTAGCTCCCATTCAAATCTACTGCCCACTTTTGACTTTTTGTAAGAAAACTTCTTTATTAAAGTCAATATTAGGTTGAAATGCAATGTGGTGCCTTTTAAGAGACAGCCGCTTAACATACATAGACAATTGGGAGTGGCCTGCCCACTTTTTGAGGTAGCTCCCATACAAACCCACCGTGCAATTTTGTGTTTTTTATGAAAAAATTCTTCATTTAGATCAATATTAGCTTGAAATTTGATTTTGTGGGTTTTAATGGACAGCCGCTTCATACACATATACAAAGGGGCGTGTGCCGCCCACTTTTTCAGGTAGTCCCATATAAAAACACAGTTCACTTTTATGCATTTGTATGGAAAACGTCAATATCAACTTCAACTCGATATGGCGGCATCTTACACATCTACTACATTGCTTCATACACATCTACTAGTGAGCGTGTACCACCCCCTATTTAAACCGCCACTTTTATGTATTCCAATACTATTTAAAGTTTCGTGTAAATGGTATTAGAGCTTCAGTTCAATTTCATTTATCTTGTTTCATTTATCATTGGTCGAATTGATGGGGGTGTATTGGTATCGTTAGTTTTTAATTTTTAATAGTGTCATTTAGATAAATAATAGAACTTTCTAAACTGTCTGTTGTTTTGAGGGGTGGTATATGTTTGTCGAGATGTAAATTTACATACTCTCGAAAGGCTTCCCAGTCAGTCTTATGGTTGGTCAGTTGTGACTGTTTTATTTCATTATGTACTAACAATGAGTAATTAAGTTGAATCGGTGAGTAGTCTGAAGAAAGTTCAAATCTAGACTTTATTTGATAATCCTTTTGATTACAGCTTTTATATATACGATAGTCAATTAAGTCCGGCTGTTTGTTTTTGTCTGAAAGTAAGTCCAGTAAGTTTTTTCGCCAGTACTTAAATGCATGCTGTTGCTTCTATGTATTGCTTTAATTAATTTTTTTGCCTTTCGAGTTGGTCAATCGCGACCCCCAATGGATGCGTTTTGCAGTAAAGTCTCCAGCAACGATAAATCGTTAACCCAAAGATGAAAAAATATAAAGCAAATTTATGCTCATATTATTCGTGTCTAATACGGCCAAAAGACTGAGAAAGATGCAGAATCTCCATGAGAAAGTTGACAGTGTATTCTTAGTTGTTATGCAAAATATTGCTTCAATTTTCTAAATAGATTCTCAGGTGATTACATGAACATACAAATAAACAGTTTCATTGTGCGTTCCATTTAATCTAATCCATTCCGGTTGCAATGAGCAAAGTGAACTTTACGTACTTAGTGAATTTAAATACCATTTTAACAATTTCAGCTACGCTATATCTTCCCGAAAGGAAAAACCGGAACAGTGCTGATTGTAGTTTCATCAGAACTAATATCGAATACGTTTACAAATAATGGCTTCATATCTAATCTAATAATAAAGCGTTTTATTACTTTTATTTGAAAGAACAAATTGCAATTACATTTAATCTGTTCGATTTATGCATTTCTGTAGAGAATCGAATAACATTCACTATTGCAATATTAAGTCAGAAGAAAAAAGAGTTTAACGGCTTTGTAGCTTCCAATATATTGACAAACATAAATCAAAAATATTTTGTAGAATTATCGAATGGCAGAAAAAAATTGCTGCTATTTTAAGCAAAGTTGAAATGCAAATGCTGAAAATATCAAATCAAATAGCATAGATGTATGCATATATGTATGCATATTGTACAAAATAGTGTATATGTATATTGATAAGGAGTACAGCTACAAACAGTCGCACAATTTGTAAAGGCATGCAACCAACTATTCAGGTATCCATTCATGCAGGTATTTGCAGTCAGCAAAGTGCCGACAGAGTCAACGTGGCCGGAATTCATTCGAAAGAAGTTTATACTTGTACCCATGAATGTTGTATTTCATACATAATATTGTATAGTAAATTGTAGCCGTCGTTGCTGTTTCTGTCGCTGGCAGTTATCGATAAAAGCACCTGCATCCAAATAGCACAAACTACAAAATTGTTTATGTAGTTTTCATATTTCATGGTTCTGAAAATACATATTTCAATGCTGGTATTGCAAATTCATTTGGTAGTCCCGCTTATGCACTTTATTTGTGTTACAATGAATTCGATGTGAGGAGTGACTGGGTGGGAATAGCTACCGAATAAGCGAAATATACGCGTAATCTACAATAGAATTTATGCTTCACTGCATATATGCCGCATGCCAATCCTATAATTATTTATATTTAAATATTTAACGCATTCAAAATTTTGCACATTAAATCACTCAAATTAATACAGCTTTATTGGGCAAGCAGTCTGTGGATTTCTTTGTAGATTTATATATTATTAATAGTGATAAGCTAGCGATATATGTATGTGGAATTTTGAACTGCAGGCATTGTTGACTGTGGTTTAGTTTTAACCCTGCACTTGGGGAATATGTATCGAAACTTATTTGTTAAACGCGACGACCCTCATTTTGCAAGAAACATTATGTTTTCGTATGTGGCACATTTTCACCTCGCAGCAAGCAAAACTGTAGCATTTGGGACACTGAAAATCTATATGTCGTCATAGATGTGCATCCTCCATGAACCCATGAATCAATGTGTGGTGTGGATTTTGGAGTGATGGTCTTTGGACCATTTTTCTTAAAAAATGAGACTGCCGCACCTTTACGGTCAATGGCGATCGCTTTTGAGACATGATATATGAGTTTTTGTTGAAGGAATTGGAAAATATCGATCACGATGAGATCGGGAGCAACAAGACGGTCCAACTTGGCACACCACTTCGCACACCACTGGCACAAAGTTTCACAAACGTGTTATTAGCCGATTCCGAGATGTCAATTATTTCCCTCGATTTTTTTTTTTTTTTTTTTTTTTTTGTTGTGTGCACATTGAAGTTTGTACGGACAATCCTCAAACAATTGACCACTTGAAACTAAAAACAACTGTTGATAAAGCTAGGAATTTTTAATTCTCCTCTTGGGAAATATGCATCGAAACTTGTTAAATGATAACCCTCATTTGGAAAGAGACAACCGTGGTGGCCACTTCATTGAGTTCATTTTCCATACTTAGTCTATAGAAAATATTCTTATTGCTAACTTATATTTCAGCATATAGGCGTCCCATCCTTTATTTTATATTTAAGTTTTGTTTTATTTTCTTTCGCCGAATTTTTAAATGTCTGCGCATCAATTTACATTCTTGGAAGTGAGGGGAACATGACTGTATTCGTTCATTCCAACTTTGGGATAGATGTGTAGATTTTACTGCTGATTAAAGGTTGATTAAAGGTTTACGACGGAAACCTGAACTTGATTGGTGGACGGCGTCAGAGAGGACGTCCGAGCTTAAGATGGCAAGATCAGGTCTATGATGACCTGAAGAAGCTCCGGATGGCCAGCGACTCCTCAAAAGTGGGCGGGACACTCCCATTTGTGTATGTATATGAAGCGGTTGTCCATTAAAATCCACAAAATCAAATTGCAAATATTGATCTAAATGAATAAAATTGATAAAAAAACACAAAATTCCACGGTGGGTTTGTATGGGGGCTACCCCAAAAAGTGGTCGGGCCGCGCCCATTAGTCTATGTATGTTAAGCGGCTGTCTATAAAATGACACCATTTCGCATTTCAACCCAATTTTGAATTTAATAAAGAAGTTTTCATACAAAAAGTCAAAAGTGGGCAGTAGGTTGGTATGGGAATAGAATAAATATTCATTATGGGGTCTACGATGCCTCCTTTAATGCGTTACAACCTTTCAGACAAACTGATAATACCATTTCACACAATGTGTGAATGGTATAAAAAGATTTCCCAATGTAAAATGACCATTAGCCATAAGCTCGCTAATAGCATTTAAATAAATAAATATTTATCTATTTTTTATACCATTCACACAAAAAGATGAGTCGATCTAGCCATGGCCGTCCGTCTGTCTGTCCGTCTGTCTGTCCGTCTGTCTGTCTGTATGTATGTTGTTGCGCATTTTTTGGTTATCAATGTTTATGCTATCCAGTTAAAGATTTGCACATACACTTCTTTTTAATGCAAAATAATGGAGTATCAAGATTGACCAGCCACGCCTTCTTTTTGGGGTAGTCCCCATACAAACCGCCCCCTCCTACTTTTGACTTCTTAACGCTTCAGATATACAGATTGAAGTTTTATGTGGTGCCTTCTTATAGATAGCCGCTTAATACGAGTATACATAGACTAATGGGCACGTCCTGCCCACGAGCTAATCTCGGAAGTAGCTTAATCAATTTTGACAGGACTTTTCGGAGATTATTATAGTAGTCCCTGAAGTACCCAATATGCACCACTAAATTTTGGTTTGACAGCCGTAGTAATCGGACAGGTGGACCGAAAACGGGACGCTGCTGAAATTGCATAATCATGGGATAACTTCGAAGGAGTGTTTGACTTTGGTCAACCGCAATATCGCCAAGGATAACATATGAATCCATTGCAGTACTTGAACAAGCAGTAGATGAAACAGTAGTTTTCTTTGGTCGTATCGGTGCGGCCACTTTCTGATTTATGTCCATCTGTCTGCCTTCTATATCTGAAATGTAGTTTTCTTTATAATGAATAACACTAACGTTTTTAACTTGTGTAAAACTGCAGTAGTCGTTAATTACAGCATTTGTGTTTCTAGCGTCTTTAAAATCGCCATCTACTAAATATTTAATACATATTATACATAAATATAAATTATAAATTATGTAACATATACATATTGTAATTCAATAATCACAAGGCAGACATTTTCTGTCGTAATATAATTAATTGTATTTTTTGTATTATGCATTCGATTTCTGCACAAAATTAAAATTAAAATCTCAAATCAGTTAAATTCAATTATAAATGGAATGCGTTTCCCAAACTAATCGGTCTTGGGTCAAAGCCAAAAGTCTTATTGATACTGAACTGTCTAATGAAACCACGCGCAATATAACCTTTGATATGCCTTTAGAATGCCGCACGCAGTTCTCAGACAAAGAGATGAATAACTATCAATGCACGAGTTGTTCCACCAATTACCAAGGCAACCATTCATTCATTTCGCCCTTCCTTTCATTCATTTATGTAATTCGACGCATTGAAATTGCATTATTATTTACTATACTGTCTATATACGCGTACACTCGAACATGAGTTGAAGTACACATATCTTCATCAGAATCATTCCCATGTTCATCGTTTTCAATAGATCCGATTGGATGTGTCTTGTTTAAGGCATTCACATGGTTAACAAACTCAACGCCAAAGCTATTCATCTATGAAATTCTATTTAATTATACAAATACAAAATATGAAATGTGTGCACGCTCACATATGTATGTACGATGTACGAGGGACACTATTTCTATTGTAGGCTTAATAACAAAAAAAAAAAAAAATGAAAAAAAAAGAGTAATTTATCATTGGCTTTATTGATTTTCTTCTTCTGATATATACACTTTTGCTTTCATTTTTTCATACACCTCCAAAACAAGGTTTTTGAACGCATCGATGGCTTGTTTTCATTGTTTATCACGTAGTTTGTCTTGGATATGCGGGAACAAGAAGAAGCCATTTGGTGTCAAATCATTACTCTAAGGCGACTGACTCCTTAGTTCGATGTTATGAGTCCTCAAAAAGTCACTTGTTTGAGCAGAATTGAAGGCGCTCGCATTGTTGTGTTGTTCAATTATCGCATTTCTCCAAACAAATAGTGGTGTACCATTCAGATCGTACAACGTATTCTCATGGCACAGTTGCCACATGATAAGTTTCTCTAAAAAACAGGCGACCATTTGTTGCGAAGAGTTTTGAGCGCGAATAACTTTTGTTGGATTTGGTTCATCATGAAACATCTATACAGTGAACTGCTTTTTAGTTTCAGGCTCATTTGCATAGGTCTATGATTCGTTGCCTGTCACAATCGTATATTTGTATTTTGGAGCACCGTCATTGTATTTCTCGAGCAGCTGTTTGCACTAAGAGATAGGAGCATGTTTTTCAGCTCCAACAATAACTTTTTCAGTGCTAAATCATTATGCTAAATTTGTTGCATGCTGGTGGAACTAATCGCTAAGGTTGCCTCAATGTTGATCTTGCCTTATCGTTCGCGATTAAACTCATTATACAAACGTTTCACAGTGACAAAGGATTATGGTTCATCATCAAAAGAGGAAGTAAGTATATCGGTGCAATCGTATCTTGATAATTCACATTGAAGTTAGTTGAATATAGTTTAATTTTTTTGTCTTTCTGAAACACAGCTTTCAAGTCACTATAAAAGTTCTGAATACGGAAGAATGATGCAGTCGCGAGTTTCCGACTTCGAAATACCCAGTCGCATTTCATACTCAAACGCAAATACACTTGCTCGAAAAAGTTTAAAATTTTTAATTTAATCGCAAATATATCAGCTAATGTTTTGTGTATTGAGTCAAACTTTGTTTTATTATATAGTTTATATTAATTACTCTTAAAACTAATAATATTTTTGCTGCATTTTGATACTTAAAATTATAATATTAATTCATTTTATGATACATGTCAGAAAAGTACTACAGCAAAAGTCTGCGTACAGCTGCATACGAGATGCACGGAATGAGCGTTTATGTGATTACCGTTACCTAATAATATTCTAAGAGAGAGAAATGATTATCTCACTTTGCCGTTTTAGTTAATTCTTTTTCAATCAATTGGAGTGTCAAAAATATGTTAGTAGCGCCATGAATAAAAACGGAAATCAAATTGGTGCACATATTTGAAAAATTATTTTAAAGCTACATCTTGAGTGAAAATCCTATAGAAAAATCAGAAAGTAGTTGGCAGAGCTCACTCATCAATATAGAGACTTGTAACTAACTACACTTCAACGGGTTCCATCCTGCCAAAACCCCGATCTGCTCGTCCATCTCTCTTAACAAAACAAGAAAAAAAAACGTGTGAAACTGAATCCAAGGTTGACTGCTCACCAACACCAACTAGAAGTATAAGAAACGTATTCAAAAATAGTTTTCGATGATACAGCCCCGAAATTTTTAGAAAATGGTGGATATCATTTTCTAGTTCCCCGTAAGAGCTAGAAAAGCCCCATATATCAGCTGTAAATAATCAGAAGCACATGGAGTTTGCAAATAAGTACGTTTCCAAGCCCCAAGAGATTTGGAACAAGGATCTTTTTTCATATGAGCGCAAATTTTGTATTTTCGGGATAAAAGGAAAAAAGCTGGTATGAAGAAAGAGTGGTACGGCATTTGAAAAGGAAAATTTGTTGCCAACCGTTAAACATGGTGGAGGAGGAGTTGTGGTTTGGTGTGTATGGCAGCCAATGGTGTTGGGAAACTAACATTTATTGAATCAATATTGGACCAAACTAGTTATATCCAAGTTTTTAAGTATAATTTGCTGGCAAGTTCCTAGAAGTTGGGGCTGTGAAAAGAGTTTTGGTTTCAGCAAGACAACTACCCCAAGCACAATGCGCATAAAGTAAAGCTCTGGCTCTTTTATAATATAAAAAAATCAGCTGAGGACACGTCCCCAATGTCCGGATCGGATTCAAATAGAGCATTTGTGGGACTTACTCGTACGCAGAATACAGCAACACACCATTAACTCCAAAAATATGAAAATGACATAATAACGGAGGAATGAGAAAAATTACAACTGAAGATACAAAACAATTTGTCGACTCCATCCAAGACGTCTTACGTATGATGCGCATGAAATTATTAGAAGGAGTTAGAAACAATCAAATTAAAATTTAAAGAAGTTTTGAAACGAGTACGTGTTAAATCCAGGTCGTCTGGAATGTTAATTTAAAAGCAACTATTATTTTAGAAACGATTACATTCTTTCAAACATGTTCGACACAACAAAATAAATACAAAGTATTATAGTATGGCAGATATATTTTCTATTTATTAAGTCGCGGTTATGTTGAAGCTTGGTTATGGTTGTAAAAATTCATACATACCAACTTTTAAACCAATATTTCAAAGATGCACGGAAAAATGCTTTCACAAACGCGGTGACAGACAGAAGGATATGTATCTTGAAGGCTTTGAGAACATTGTGACTAAGTTATGATACTATAGTCTGTGTGAAGAATATAAAACCAAAAAATAATTTAAATTCAAAAAAAAAAAAAAATCTAAAATATTTCGGCTGGTTTATCTTGAAAAACATGAAAAATTTTAAGGATATATATCCGCATTGTAGGCATTAATGGCGTGGTATCCAAAATAGGTTTTAAAATGATCTGCATTAGGAGAATTTACAAATCCAAGTTTAATCTGAATAGACAAATATAGCTATATTGATTCGCTTTTGATGTCGATCAAGAGTATGTATAGTTTATGGAATCGAAACTTACTAAGTATGCCCTTCGCGCTCCTGGGCAGAGTATAAAAATATCATAATTTTCAGTGAATATATCAGCTGACGTTAAAAACTCTAAATGTTGCCAACGCGCACAATATAAATAGTGACCCTCGTATAAGCAGTCTACTCTCTTCTGGCTGCATATTAGATACAAGTTGCACAGAAGCAAGATACATCAGCAAAATAGCAAAATAGCAAAATAGTTTAAGGCGAAATGGAATCGGAGTTCACATAAGTGGAATCATAATTGTCTAACATATTGTTTAGAATTAATGAAACTGTGCAAATTTACAACCCAATATAAACACAGACCAGTCCGGTTTGATGCTTGCATGCTCATTATATACGCATTTAGCCATAACTCATTGCATTACTCAAATGTATTTCAAACACATAGACAGAATGTATCTCGTACTATGCAGTCTTTAATTAAACAAATTTACGATGAAACTCAATAGTCAAATTGCATAAATTTGACAGTTCTGTTTGACAAAATGACTAACTAATGGTTCCATACAAGATACTGTACACAAAAACAAGTATACACAATATTCTCCTTCACTCTGTCCAGTTTAGTTTATGCTGTAATTCTGTTTATTTGTAACTACAGTGCACTCGAGTGCAGTCCAACTATGGGATTTAGTTTAACTACAATACATATTTGCCAGTGCGCAAACATACTACTTATGGAGATTACGGTAGAGAAGATTTATGAGCATAACAGATGACTCGCATTTAAAATGCAAAGGCTATAATAATATAATATCGTTACTACTACCGTATAGTTTCTGTGTACAACTAAATGACATACTAAAATGCAGGCCATATTTGTATATACAGTTTTAATATGAATTTTGGTAATATAAATAGTTTGTGTCTTTTCAATGTAAAATTCATTTAGCATTTTATATACATACTTCCATTTATATATATATATATATATATATATATATATATATATATATATATAGAAAGATACATTTTAAATTCATATAATAAAGTAGTAATAAAATTTTAAAAACACCAACTCATGATCATTGACCTCTTTAGCTCATGACCAGCTGGTGCGACATCTAGCGTTGAGTTGAACAACATCTAGTTCGCTTGCTAGCGCTTATGTGAAATTTTGTGGTATATAGATTTTAGATTTATATTAATATTGGTGTTCCGCTCCTATTGGTCTTAGTGTGATGATATAGCCTATAGCCTTCCTCGATAAATGAGCTATCTAACACTGAAAGACCAGTAGTACCTGAGATTACCGCGTTCAAGCAAACAAGCAAACAAACAAACCAACTCTTCAGCTTTATAATATAAGTATAGATTATTTTAATAAACAACGTTCTTGCTTAGTTGTTAATATGTGTCTTTTCGTTCGTCCTCAACTGCGTGCGGTCGTCTTTTAAAGTCGTTGTCCTCTTGTTACTTGTTCGTCGCTCACCAAAACAGCTGATTTGTTGGGCTGGCACAAAGGTGTTGCCAGAACCATTTCCACATATAATTGCTACGACCAATGGGTAATCAAAATTTCGCGGTATCGATAGCAGACAAAAAGGATTTGGAGATATTAAACATGCCTTAATCGTATATACTTAGGTTGTATGGAATACAATAGAATAGAAAATATATCTGCCATACTATAATACTTTGTATTTATTTTGTTGTGTCGAACATGTTTGAAAGAATGTAATCATTTCTAAAATAATAGCTGTTTTTAAATTGGTCAACAACATGCTTAACATTCCAGACCTGGACCTGGATTTAACGCTTACTCGTTTCAAAACTTCTTTAAATTCTAATTACAAACAAGAAAAAGAAGAAACAACGATGCGGTGGAGTAAGATGAAAAATACCCTTTACCCTGTCTAAGACCCCTTGAATCATGCATTTGTATACGGGTCACATTTTATAGTAGTCTGATCTGTACATATGTAATATTTTTATTAGTGTTAACATAAGATACTCCAAACTTGGCGATTCTAGTTTTATTAAAATCAAAAAAAAAAACTTATCTTACTCATAATAGCGGGTGTGTAGCGCTAGCCTATATAGGGGTGGAAATTAAAAAGTCTAAATATCTAAATTTGATGGCTTCAACTCATAAAATCCAGTAGATCTTGTAGTTCGAACAGATGCCAAACGATGAACATTTCTATCGAAAGAGATGTTAAAAAATGTTTTGGGAAATCCAGACGGTAACAATTGAAAACTATCAAGTCACAGATCAAAACACCTATTTATATATTTTTGCTCAGATACCTTGCAAGTTGAGTCGATTGAACTATGTCCGTCTGTATCTCTGTCAATTAAATTGTACTAATTTTTGGGATATAAGCTGAAAACCGTTATAATGACTTATTCTCTATCCTAATTGCATAGAGTATTCATGTCAGTATGCCACGCTCACTATTATTTGTAGCCCCCATACAAACCCACTACCCATTTTTCGGTTTTTGTGTGAAAAACTTATTTTTTGCAGTTGATATTAACTTGAAATACTATATGGGGTCCTCTTAAGAAGGAATATTTCACTTACTTGTACATATCAATAGGGTTGCCCCGTCACATACAAACTCACTGCCTACTTTTAGGTTTTGTACAAAAAATTAAAATTTTAAATTATTATTAAATTATTATTAAATTTGTTATCTACTTGAAATTTTGATATGACGCAATCAAACGGCTAATGACAGCGCGCTCTTGTTTTGTCAAGGTTCAGTCCTTTTACGTCGCAGTTAAACAGAGATATCGAAATGGAATTCAAACGCAAAAGTGTTAATGTTTTGTATTTGGCTGGAAAATCGCAACCAGTCATTGTTAATGAGCTACGTCGGTAAAGTGTGAACAAAATGTTTGTGTATGGGACTATTACACGTTACAATGTTACTTGTAGTATCATAAAACGCCATGGAAACAACAACACCGGCAGTAACCCACGACAAAGCGCAGTTTAATTGGCGAAAAAAGTTAATGTTTTTGCACGTAGCACGGGGCACATATTAAAAAAAAAAAAAACCGTCCAAGTGCGAGTCGGACTCGTGCACGAAGGGTGATTTATAAAAAAAAAATCATGTGTATGGGAGTCCCACTTAAATATTTGTTTTATTTTATTTTATTTTATTTTTTTTTAATTTAATTATTTATTTTTAAAGTGAATATATAACTAAATATTCTGTGAATATTTCAAGCGTCTACCTGTTTCCCTTATCAATATCGAGCAAAAACGAGCAAAAACGAGCAAAAAAATCGCGTTTGTTGTATGGGAGCCGCCTTACATATTTTTTTTATTCCGTTTTTTTTTTGTTTGTTTGTATATTTTGTTATAGCGGCAATAGAAATACATCATCTGTGAAAATTTCAACTGTTTAACTGTTACGGTTCATGAGATACAGCCTGGTGACCGGCGGACAGACAGACGGACGGACAGCGGAGTCTTAGTAACAGGGTCCCGTTTTAACCTTTGGTACGGAGCCCTAAAAATTAATTACGACTGTAGCGCTACAAAATACAAAAACTGCAAGATTTATTTTTGCACAAAAGGCAGTTCGCCTAGCAATAGCAAAGGTGTTAAAACACTTCCACATTATTGGCGAGCTTGAAAAAATGGTATTTTCTTTTTATTTGATTTTCATAACGTTCCCAGCTTCATTTGTTCACAACAATGTCCACCATATTCCCCACTAAAAAATATGAGACGGTCAACGCCTTAAATATTGCTCTTCGCCGATAATGGGACAAAATACCATCGTATCACATTTTGGCACCGTGTGAAGGCAAACTTGATGCTATTATTTGCATTAAAGGTGGCTACATCGAACAATAAGATATTTTCTTAAAGTCTGAAATGTTTTTACAATTACAGTATTTTTAATTGGTAACACTTCCAGCGTCTACCCCAGTATATCAGCATATATGTCCCGTCCATTACAAACTAACCGCCCAATTTTTGGGGTTTTGTATGCAAACTTTTGTAGTACTACAATCATAGCATAAAAATTGGTCCCCAAAAAATGCGCAACAACATAAAGACGGGCAGAGATGGATTCATCTCGTCGAGCTGATCAAGAATATATATACTTTATGGGGTCTACGATGGCTCCTTTAATGCGTTACAAACTTTCAGACAAACTGATTATACCATTTCACACTATGTGTGAATGGTATCAACATTATGGACGGACATAGTCAAAGTTATGATATCAAAACGAAACTTAAGTGCTTAGTGGTCAAGTAATGATTTATGGAATTGTAAATATTTGTTTTTTTTTTTCTTCTGTTTTTCTGTTTTTGGAGCAAGCATGGTACTCAATAGTTAAGACGAATTTTATATAACTTAAGAAACTTTTTATTTGATTTTCATTGACTCATTTGTACTCGCACGTACATATTTTGTGCAGCTAATTTCTAAAGATACATTTAATCTTGCATTATTGAACACTTTACTGACAACATTTAAAGTCTGAACATGAATTCCATTTGAAATAAAAGCAAGGACATACAGAGACAATCAGACAAACTGAGGCCAAAGTGAAAGTAGCAATCATGAATGTGAAAAAAGTTAAATAAATAAATAAAGACATTCGAAAAGGCGGTCGTCTTGAGATTTGACTTCAGAGACTGACATCCGTTTTCCCGACTCCGATTTTATTTCCTTTTTAGTGGCTCAAATTCATTTTAAACATTCAACAAATAAGCTAAACTGCCACTGCCACAGAGCGATTGTCTTATCGCTTCGAATTAGGTGCCTAACCCTTCTTATATCCATGGGCTACGTTGATACATAGACCCACACACCCAGAGCGTTTTATACTTCACCGACCCCGACGCTGAGCCAGGCGCTGTTGACATTTTAACACATTTGAGGCCGTGTTCAGTGCCGCTTATCGCTGATTCAGCAAAAGTTAAAATTGACAGGCAGACAGACAGACAGACAGACAGACAGACAGACAGACAGACAGACAGACAGTCTGTGTTTAAGTATAATGTGCGTGGCGCCTACTACATTCCGCCATTGAATATTTATTGCATTTAATTCGTTACATTTAAATGCAGGAATAAAATACTTTCATACATATAGAATGTGTTAAAAAAAAGTTTTTACAAAAATCGTTTCGAGCGTTAGTGCGAATTCATTCATGTAAAAAAGTGATTAAATATTTTACATAATTTATATTGCTTCTCTGTATTTCGCTCCCACTTTACAGCTCTATTTCAATTTTGCAAACATTTTTATTTGTTTTGTAGCTTAAGCGTATTAGTATACCCTTCTGTTACACTAGACTGTATGTTGTATATTGATAGCATTCAATACTTTGCTACTGAATGTCCAATGCTTTGCAAGTTTTTGCATTTTCTAAAATCAACCGAACGAGGGAGATGCCAACTTGCCTCAAATTGGTTTCGAAATTATTATGTTTAATATTAATCATAAGATGTACAAATATGAGTACTGTCAGTTGGCAAGTTGGCGTTTGAAAATGGTGAACACTAAATTAAAGAAGACTGATATATTGACAAATTTCAAAAACTCGAACATGACAAGGACTTTTGTCAGATGTAGTTTTTTGTTCAAAAAAAAAAAAACAATGCCAAAGAAGCCCATAATGGACATATTTATATATATTGATTACTTTTGTGTACTTTAAACAATGACACAGACGAAACTTGACGTAAATATTGTAATTTTAAGGATATAAACAATTACATTTTCATTTTTTGTTCGTCAAATTTATCAAAATGTATGACAACACAGTTCTGTGCAGATGTTTTACGATTGTCTGTCAAATTGTGATTTAAAAATAACTGAACTTTTAATTATAGAAAAATAACTGAACTTTTATATATAGAATTATAGAATACGTAGCGCCATCTATTAAATGTAGACAGTGTTAGAAAAGTGCATTTTTATACCATTCACACATAGTGTGAAGTGGTATTGTAAGTTTGTCTGAAAGTTTGTAACGCATTAAAGGAGCCATCGTAGACCCCATAAAGTATACATATTCTTGATCAGCTCGACGAGACGAATCGATTTAGACATGTCCGTCTGTCTGTATGTCTGTCTGTATATATGTCTGTCTGTCTGTCTGTCTGTCTGTCTGTCTGTCTGTCTGTCTGTCCGTCTGTCCGTCTGTATGTTGTTGCGCATTTTTTTGGGACTAATTTTTATGCTATCCAGTTGAAATTTTGCACGTATACATCTTTTTATTCCAGTTTAATAGAGTGTCAAGATTGACCCGCCACGCCCAATATTTGAGGTAGCCCCCATACAAACCTACTGCCCACTTTTGTCGTTTTTTATGAAAACGTATTTATTAGAGTCAATATTGGATTGAAATGCGAAATGGTGTCATTTTATTGACAGCCGCTTAACATATACAGACTAATGGGCGTGGTCCGACCACTTGTTGTAGTAACCCCCATACAAAGCCACCGTGTAATTTTGTGTTTTTTATGAAAAAATTCTTCATTTAAATCAATATTAGCTTGAAATTTGATTTTGTGGATTTAAGTGGACAACCGCTTCATAAACATATACAAATGGGCGAGTCCCGCCCACTTTTTGAGGTTGTCCCATATAAACCCACAGTTCACTTTTATGCATTTGTATGGAAAACGTCAATATCAACTTCAAAATCGACATGGCGGCATTTTACATATCTACTACATCGCTTCATATACATCTACTTGTGAGCGTGTACCACGCACTAATTGGGGTAGCCCCAATTTAGACACCCACTTTTATGTTTTACAATACTATTTAAAATTTTGTGTGAATGGTATTAGAGCTTCGGTTCAACCGAAGTTAACGTTTTTTCTAGTTCTTCTTTCGAAAGTAGCTAAGTTTAGGCTAATCGTTTGACAGGTTGTAAAATGACACACGCTTTGATAACAGCAGTTTTTGTAGTTATGTATGTCGTAAAAAAAAATTTAAAATTTTGTTTTAAACTCGGTTAAAAATGTGCTGAGACCTACGAATGGCTAAACAAAGTTTATCATGATGATTGTATGAGTCGTACTTAAGGCTTACACGACTAAACAACGGTCGTGATGATTCAAGACCTGGACGACCCGAAGCATCTAATCATGCTGAGTTATTGGAAAAAGTAAGGGAAATAATCGCAAATTTCTCTGTGGGAATGCAAGCAGAAGAATTAAATTCATCTTACTGTACAATCTACAAAATATTAACTGAAGATTTGTGTAAAAGGAACGTGTGTGCACGTTTTGTTTCACATTAGTTAAATGATGATCAAAAAATGAATTTTTGATGAAAAAATAGATTTGTCTCATCGACCACCCTCCGTATTCGGCTGATCTATTACAGTGCGATTATTTTCATTTCCCAAAAATTAAATCTACAATGAAAAGAGCTTTTTACGATGACATTCCAGCCATACAAGCAGCCGTGACAAAGAACATCTCAAAAAGCGAGTTTAAAAAGTCTATGAAAATTTGGTTGAGCATTTCAAACGTTGTATTGAGTTAAATGGTTCTTTTATTTCATAACTAAAAAGTTCGGTTATTTTAAGATAACACCGTGTAATGTTGTTTTTCAGTTGTGTCCGACAACGCTTCACAACTGTCGATGCTACTGATTCAAATGATGTACGGGCCACGTAAACCTTAATACAAGAGTTCTTAACAACACTAAGACCTATAAAACCTAACACTCAGAGTTTCCTTACAAAATATTAAAACGTGTGGATGGTTTGAAAGTAGGCTATTTGGTTAGGATAAGTTAAAGTGGTGATTTGTATGCCGCTGTCTTTTCTCAATTGAAATACGAGTATTGTTTCATTTGATTCACTTCCTCTTCAGAACCTGCTTGGACAAATGTGGTTCTAAGTGCCGTTAAGGATGGTTTGGCGCTCGGCGTTAGATACTTAATGGACTTCTATAGCGTAGTTGGTTCAAGGTCGGCCAGCGACAAATCAGTTCTTCGGAAGTTTCATGCTTCCGTTTCTCCTGACAGCAGTTTCGTTGAATGACTAGAAAATTGTTCAGGCATGTTCAGTAATAGTAGCAATTAAATTAAATATGTTGTTCTTCAATTGGTCGCTAGTTTTAGATTTTACATATCCTATATGCAACCATGAAGAGTATGGTTAATGGAAAGACTTTTAGAACTTTCGGTCGATCTTCCCTTGTATGAAAATGTTTTGGAATGATAGAGTATCTGGTGGCTATCCCAAAATTAGTAAGCTTCTTCTCAAGGAGACCATCAAATAAATTATGTCAGCTGAAAAGCACTTTGCGCTCCAATTCTTGTCGATCGAATAAATGTTGATTATAACAATTGGAGTAGCGGATTGGCAGGATCTTATTGCTTCTGTGACACCGGCGTAGACTGTTTACTATATTGCAGTTACTTTGGTAATATTATGGTTTTTCGCAAGGCACATCATATAATCGCGCTCTATATACAGAGGATCTGACTACCTCTGTATGTATTATTTACATACATGATATTATTATATACTCGTATAGGTATACATGAAATTTAATTTTTTTCTCCCCATTTTGTTTTTATGACTGTATGGGATCAAGAAATATATATCAGTTGCAATGATGGACATTGTTAGATTAACTCGTCTTTTCGAGTGAATCAGGGATATTACTATGTACCTATATACACCTACATATATTATCATATTGTGAACAGCATTATAATGTAAACACGGAGTTTGTAATGTATTAAAAGACGAATTGGAAGCCCTATAAAATATATGTATACTTGATCATCTCGACGAGACGAATCGAACAAGCCATGTCCGTCTGTACCTTGTCTGTACGTATCAAAACTAGTCCTTCTGTTTTTAAGATACCTAACTGAAATCTCATCTGGATACTTTTTATGTTCCTATGCTAAACATATATCACAATAATTATACCACTCCCACTTTTAGTGGTAGGACCACACGAAAAGATATCACGAAAACTTTTTTCTGGTCGGAAGCCAAACCGCCCACTTATAGGGTTAACCCGCACCCAGAAAGCACCGTTCACTTTTGAGATGGGAGTGTCCTGGCCACTTTTAGAGGCAGTCCCCATAAGGACCAACCGCCCAGTTTTTTGTTTTTATAGCTTAAATTCGCTTATTTTTCAGACTAACCACCTTGAAAATGAAATGAAGACTATAAATAAATATTACAGCAATAAAAGACTTGACAGTAATTTGTTATAGATGCTCGTGAAGAGTGCGGAAGCTTCGGTTTTACCGAAGTTAACGTTTCCTCTTGATAAATTAGAAAATCGCTGCAAAGCGAAGAACGAAATTGCCAACGAGCTCGCCGAAGAATCAGCAATGCAATCGGCGGCAGCAAATATCTCCATACCAATTAAAACATTAAGTAGTCAGATAAGCTGGGTGTTAATAGAGTCTGGGTGTTAATAGAGTCCTATTGGGTGTCTAACTATGATAAGGCTACTATATATTGTAGTATGCTGGGAACGAACCTACATGGCCCTTTACTCTCACCGAGAAGCTCTGCATTCACTACAAAAGATATTGGCATAGCTGGAAATAAAGAAGTAAGCTCCAGTGTCACAATGAATGGCAAAGTATCATAAAAATCAAAACATATTAAACGATCGGGAAACATATTCTTGGCCATCTTATTGTGGTGCTCCACAGATTCATAGTATAGTTTGTTTTGCGCATTTTCCAAAACTATAATAGCTAAAAACGTCACGATTGATACTTCATTCTCGAGCAAATCAACTGATTAGTAAAGTCGTTTCATTGTGAAAATGTCACACAAGAATGCATTCAATTACTTCATATACTTATCCAGGTCAGTAGATAATCACTATTGGCTCTCCACTTATTTTGTCTTGCAACAATATATAAGTGTTCGCTAATAACATAGGACTACTATTTTCAAAACCACCAATCAGAGTAGTCGTCTCTCATGAAAACTTAAGCTGAATCGCAAAATTGCTACACCACGCCTTAAGATATTATAATCTAAATGTGTGAAAATGGCCTTTTTTTTGGATATTTATACGAACTATCTATATATCTATCTGACTATCTATAGGGATATATTGTTATTTGTCCATAAAAATTGTTTGCAGTGGCTACTGGATCTACATACGTATACGTATATTTCTCTTGCATAAACACTTCGGAAGTGTACAATCAATTCGATATAAATTAAAGAAGAGTTTCGTGTATTTAAAGTTGTTTTTTTTCCTATTATTTAACTTAATCTAATTCGATTTGCATATATATATATATATATATATATATATATATATATATATATATATATATATATATATATATATATATATATATATATATATATATATATATATATATATATATATATATATATATATATATATATATATATATATATATATATATATATATATATATATATATATATATATATATATATATATATATATATATATATATATATATATGTTTATTACGTGTCTCCGTGATTTCCAATTTATTTAATATACATTTGCCACTGCAGTTTGGCACATTTGAAGCGAGCAGCTGTTTGTTCCCATAGCTGGCAATATTATTTGAGAGCTATGATTACGATCCTGAAATAGTTACCAACAATTTTATGGCACCACGTATCAATTCTCACCAATATAAAACACAATCTGATATGATTTTGGTTTATTATCCTTTTGTTTTTGTTTTTGATTTTTTTCTTTATTTTTTTTTTTGTTTGTGTTTTTGTTTTTGTGCAGCAGTCTATTCTCTGAAATAAACAAATGTTTGATAAAAATTTTTGCATCGAGTATGCTTCGATGAGTTATTAAATCAAAAATAAATGAAATTACACTGGATATAAATTGGCTATAATTGATTGCGAAGTTGTTAATATGCACCAATGCACTTGGTATGTATGAATTACAGATATCACTGTGGACGGCAGTCCACGCAAGTGACGAAAGCCCACCTCAGTGTGGCTGCTGCACGAGCACTTATATTATACGCGCAATATTGAAATTTTTACTGGTAAGTCCAATTGAAACGTGTTAGATACCATTAAAAAGGTCTTGAAACATACTTTCAGAAAATGTTAAAACATATAATATCAGATCTTCCCAGTCCGAGATATAGGGGGTTGAAAAATACCCTTCCTTAGCGGTATTGGGGCTCATGAGGGGCTATCACCTCAAACTTATTTTTTATTTATTCTTGACGCTGGGACGAGTAAAACGAGCCCAAGATCAAAATTTTTTACAAGTTGATGAAATAGTTTGTGAGTTTGTTTGCTTGAATCTTTTACAAAACCAAAATATTATTGAAACGAAGGCTGCTATTTATATTTTGGGGAACTGGCAACACTAATGTCAAAAGCTAAAATCTGGCAACACCATAATAAAGTTTGACATTTTTTGGCATAAACGTACTCACAAAGTTTTGATGTACAATTGCTATTTGTTTTGTTTACAGTGAGTTAAGAAAAGCTATTTGGCCAAAAAATGGAAATTTCAAGAGAAGGTTTTCGTTGTGCTTATTTTTCACAACTTTCGACGTAGATTATCTCAACAAGAATGTGTCAATGAACTCAGTTCTTTGCATGGTAATAAAGCACCATCGAAAACCACAGTATATCGCTGGTATTGTGAATTCAATCGTAGTCGTATCTCGGTCGCCGATTGTTGTGCCCAAAAACATCGATGCAGTGCGTGAACTGATAATGCAAGATCGTCATGTGACATATCGTGAGATAGAGGCATCCTTGCACATTAGTTCCACTTCAAGACATTCGATTTAGCATGAACACTTAGCTGCAAAAAAAAACATAGCGAAGCAAATGATCGCCTGTTTCTTCGGGCGAATGACTCGTGTGACCACTGTTCCGCTTGAGCAACTTAGGACGGCCAATTCTGAGTGGTACACGACCATTTGTTTGCTGGAAGTCTTCGGAGAAATTCGTAAAACCAACCGCCAAAGACGAATTATTCTCCATCATAACAATGCGTACTCTCACACATCTCGTTAAACAAGTTCATTTTTGAGCAATCAAAACATCGAATTAATGACTCATCCTCCATACAGTCCTGATTTGGCACCCAATGGTTTCTTCTTGATCCCGAGTATCAAAGATAAACTGCGTGGTCAACGATTTACGAGCGCCGAGGAAGCAGTTGAAGCGTTCAAAAACCATGTTTTGGTGGTGTCTCTAGAGGAATGGAAAAACTGCTATAACAAATGGTTTGAACGAATGCAAAAGTGTATTGATCATCAAGGGAAATATTTTGAAAAACAATAAAGCTGTTGACTGTCCCATATTTAAAAACTTATACTTTAGGTGGCAGTATCGAGTCTATGGCAAAATCCATTGGGTTTAAGTTTGTTGAATATGGTGGCCTTTGTTGTGAAGAAATAAAGCTGGGAACGTTATCTTGTAAAAAACGTTGGGTTCCTCTGGCTTTATGGAATGGTGCAGAATTTTGTTGAAACATCCAATGGTTTCTACCAATTTGTTTATGTTCCCAAGCTAACAAAGCATCGTTTAAAATCTTTTCACGGTAGATAACAAGTGGTGACAGTCTTGTGGCAGTTAGTGCTGCCCAAACCATCACTGAAGTAGGCGTTTGGACTTTAACCATACACGACCGTTTTGTTTGTTTACATATTGCTGAACCGTCAGAAATGTCAGAACCGTCAGAACCGTCAAAAAAGAATACATTTTCAAGCTCGCCACTAACGTTCAAGTGTTTTAACATCTTAACGTAACGTTTAATGGTCCGATACACAAGCATTTTGTTCACACGTAAATGACATAGCTCATTAACAATGGCTGGTTGCGCTTTTTCAGCCAAATACAAAGCAAAAACACTGTTGCATTTGAATTTCATTTCGATAACTTTTTTTAACTGCGACATAAAACTATTGACAAAACCAGAGCGCACTGTCATTAGCCTTTTGATTGCTACAGCAGCGTGAAGTTGTTATCACTTCGAGCGCTATGACTCCTGTATATATACCAAATACTTATTTTTAACAGCTATGTCATCTTTTTCCTTTGAACTTTTGCCTGTATACATGAAAAGAAGAGAAACTTTTGTTATTATGAATTGTACTAGGGCCGGGACGGATGCGGATGTCAAGATCCGCATCCGTGGGTTATACACAGAAATTTATTATCCGCAACGTGAACTGCAACTGCTTTTCTATATTCAGCTCTACGAATTTGTGCGGCGCATTTGCAAATTCTAATTTATACATGAAATGCGTTGTAATCAGGGAATAAAAACAATATGTTTTTCGGTTTAGGTGCAGGTTTTGGTTTCGGTTTTGGTACGTATTTCGGTATAAGATTCTCTACCGGTTCCAATTTATTTCGTTATTCGGTTTCTGTACGGTTCAGGATTTTAGTTTCGGTATAACGATACCTACCGGTCAATATTAAAATTCTTCAAAGAAACGATGGGAGTAATGACTATTGTTAACGTTCCAAAGACCATATGTCAAATTGTTAACATTGTGTTAATTTTTTTTTGAATAAACCATTCTTTATTTAAGAGAAAATAAATGCAGACTTCAATTTTTATACTCTTCACGCATAGTGTGAGCTATAATTATCAAGTTGCCTTTATAAAAAAAAGTTTACTACAACTACTTCTACATACTCTGTGTTTGTGTCTTCACAGCCAGCGCAACAATATCGCTTGCCTCACGATTATGTGTCTGCGACACACTGTCGCCATCCATCATTTGTTCGAATGATGGGTCATCAATTTCCATATGATCAGGGAATTCTAAGCCTTTAGAGAAACCTTCCTCGGATGATGTACTAGATGGCGATGAGCCACACTCTGAGTGTCCGTTACGGAATTCCATGGCGCTCGTTTGTGTTGTCTCTTGCTGGTGCTGGTGTTGTGGCTCTGTTACCAACGAACGTAGATGTGCACGAGTTACGGGCATGAAGTCATCATCATCGTCTTCATCTGAAGAATTCTCATTGATTTCCGGTATAATATCAGCTATCAGGAATTCCAATGATATTTTATCGCTCTTCTCATCATCGCCGTCAATTTCAGTAGGTGAACTGATGGTAGCTAAATCGCTGGCACGTTCCAGTACAAAAATATTCGATTCGTTAACATCGGGCATAAATTCATTGTCAGAGTCATTCTCATCCTTGGGATCGATTTGGACTGGGTTAAAATTGTATTTGGTCGATAAGAGTGCGCCCAGTACAAGTCCCACAAGCAGCATAGTTGAGTCGGAAATAAAATGACCCAGCGCAGCTAGCACACCCAGGCAACCGCTTGCAATGGCAAAAAACATGTCCGGTCTGGTGAGACGAAAATGATTAATACGCTGCTGCAGTTGTGCGTACTGTTGTTGAAGCTCCGGCGGTGGTACAATGCGAAAACTGCAGCAAATGGCCAAGAATGTCAGAAACAAACATGACATCAGAAGCACGAAGGCAAGCACTGCTAAGCCGCATTCTAGAATCGTCCTATTTGGGATAGAAAAGTTGATCATTTTTGTTCTTATTTTTCTTCGCTATTTTGATGTTCTTTATTGAATTATTTTGTTTTTTTGAGAAGTGCCTGCTAGATTGTTTTTTAGAGACTATTTTTTTTTTATTTTCACATCAATATTTGTTGATGATACTGAAATATATCACAGTGATCGCATATTTCAACAAAAATAAAAACGAAACAAAATTTAAAAATCAATTTTACAAAAAGTTACAAAGACAACTTGTGAGGGAATAAAATTTCTGTTAAATTTCATGCTCACACAAAACAGCTGATGTTGCCACAGCTGTTCCAATACTATGTGAAGGGTGTTAAAAGCTGGTATTGTGTTAACAGCAGGACGGTGATGGTAAATAGTACAGCAGAGGGAAATGCTAACAGAGCAGTAACAAAACATTGAACTTTGAGGACTGTTATGAGTAATGACGTAACTGGCCATTACTATGCGGCTTAAACTCGATTCTAGGACATGTAATGCAAAGGACTTATGGGTATGCATGACAAGGGGCCTTACAATTCCAATACAGATCAATCTGGAATGGTTATTCGATATTATTCGTAAAGCCTGATAAAAGCCAGTGCCGGAAAGCAGACAGAGGACTGTTTAGCTTAAATAAGCATAATTTAACTGACACAGGTTGCTGAGGTCAAGGGAAATAGTTGCAAGGCACAAGGCATAGAAAAAGGGAATGGCATTGCAGTTCAAGTGATCCTAGAAGGTGTAGAAGCGCCAGAATATAAATTAAATGGTTTGCAGTGCCGAACAGACATTGTTAGGGACTGCTATGGTTACAGAGGCATGAGTTAATCTGTAGCAAACGTTCGAATTTTACAAATTCGACAAATAGCGAAACCAACTTAATGTGAGCGAATAATTTTGTTGGGCAATGCATATTGTATGAGGTTGGGGGCGAAAACACCCAAAATACATTAGAAACCAATGTAAAATCTGGGCAGGAGTAGAAGGAAAGAGTGGAGCGACAATCTGGCGCCATGCAACGGGACCACAAGTTAAGAATAATGATATAAAAGGAGCAACATTGTCGCAGTGGTCGTTGGAGAAGCCACGGTGCTATTGAGTATGGATTTGGGGCTTGTTTGGAAGAGCCACGGAGTTGATATCTGAGTTTGATATCTGAGAATTGGGCTCAAAAGGATTGAGAAAACAGATTTGAGTATAAAAGTATAAAAGGATTTAAGGAATGAATTTGAACATTGGAACAATATAAAAGGATTTGATCATTATATGTCGAAAAGAATTAAGGAATTGAGTATTAGGACTCAAACGGATTTGAGTACTAGGACTTTAAGAATTAGAATAGGAAACTAAGTGATTTAATTTAATTTGGCATTGGAGCAGGATTATATTTTAAAATAAATATTATTAATATTTGAAGACGAAAAATGTTCTATAAAATTTTCACACCGTTTCCGCCACAGATGGCTTTTATCAAAATCGGCGAAATAGTACACGTTTATCTATTTATTGTTGAGAATACAAAACAAAGAGAACCATCGGATAGAAAAAGAAGAACAAACGTTAACTTCGGTTGAACCTCGAAGCTCTAATACCATTCACACGAAATTTTAAATAGTATTGCAAAATATAAAAGTGGGGGTTTGAATAGGGGCTACTCCAAAAAGTGGGTGGTACACGCCCACTAGTAGATGTGTATGAAGCGGTGTCCACTAAAATCCACCAAATCAAATTTCAAGCTAATATTTATTTAAATGAAGAATTTGTTCATAAAAAACACAAAATTGCACGTTGGATTTGTATGGGGTTAACCCAAAAAGTGGGCGGGAAACGCCCATTAGTCTATATATCTTAAGCGTCGGTCTATAAAAGGCACCATATCACATTTCAACCTAAAATTGACTTTAATAAAGAAGTTTTTCTTATAAAAACACAAAAGTGGGTAGTATATTTGTATGGGGGCTACCCCAAAAAGTGGGCGGCCCACGCCCGCTAATGTATATGTAAATTATTAAGTTGATATTGACTACAATAAAAAAGTTTTTCATAAAAAGAAACCAAAAGTGGGCTGTGGGTTTGTATGGGAGCTACCCCAAAAAGTGGACATGGCGGGTCAATATTGATACTCTATTAAACTGCACGAAAAAGAAGTATATGTGCTAAATTTCAACTGGATAGCATAAAAGTTGGTCCCCAAAAAATGCGCAACATACAGACAGACGGACGGACAGACAGACTATGTGTGAATGGTATAAAAATGTAGCTCATATACATATCAATTGAATTCGTTTTCCATTTGTGGTTGCAATTTTCTTATACCGTGCGTAAGTTATACAAACTGAATTTAAGACAATCGAATGACAATACATTTGCCCTTTGGAGCTTCACTTCTTTTATTCAACTTTAAAATATAAAAGAACATCACAAATTCAAATTAAATGTGACACGAATTTTAAAAATTTACTTTTCACTTTTTTATATGAAGTGCTTTCCAATTTTTGATATACCTATTGCATATGATGAACATACATTTTTTTAATTGGTTGGACGATTACATATTTGAAACGTGTCAAATTTTCTGTTTATCCAATCGCTATTATAGCCGGATTACCCACGGGACTATTTTCTATAGGGAACCTATATACATACTTCCATTTTTATATATATACAAGCTGGTATCCGGCGCGTTGCTGCCTCTCCTTCCCTCTGTACTCCTTCCCCACCTTACCCATGCCCTTTTATTCTACTTCCAATTCTCCCAGCCCTCTTCTCCTGTCCCTACCACCCTTTCACTCCTTAGGCTCCACCATTCCTCTTCCCCTATCTCTCCTTACTTTTCCCCTGCCCCCTTCGATCACATTAACACACACGTATACAACATTTCATCCCTCTATATTAAATGGCACCCTTCCTCTTCTACCACCACGCCCCTTTCCCTACCACCTCTTCCCCAACTACCACGTCTCACACCACTTCTTCACCCTACCTACCTTTCTTTGACATCAACTTCTTCCTGCCCCTGCACTTTGTGAGGTTTCTCAACTGATAAATGAATCAAATCGGTATCATATGCTCGTTTGCATAAAATGTTATCCTTTTTGTTTGTTTTTGAATGTAGGTTTTGTGCCCAAAGCCATTGCCGGCACACTTTCGATTCAAATATTTTAATTTTTCATTCAAGTTGGCGCCATTTTAAAGTTGATTTTGTGTCAGCTGTTTTTAGTGCATCTACAATAGCTTATTCGCTCGCATTATCATGTCGCACTCCTTTTCCAATACGGTTTTTATTTTGCTAAAATTTAGCTAGTGTCATACCGAAGTCAGTTTTTCGATGCTAAAGAGAATCAAAAATTCGAATTATTTAGGTTGTGTGTTATTGCATTTTAACACACTGTACAAGTTATGACTGAATCAGGATATTTCACTCTCGATGCAATGCAATGAAAATCTAGCAGGTGGCACACATGACAGTACCAGTCGCAGAGATTCGCATTTAAAAAGGAAATACAGAGCAGAGCAACGCCGCAGAACAACAAGAAAATTCCATCGCCGATATAGAATCCGTCATCATTCACGGCAGCCACACCAAACAAAGACAACTACTTCGAAGGCATCGGTCAGGCAGCCCGGGACTGTGCTGCGCACAGCAGAGTCGAGTAAGAAGTCCGGCAGGTGGTTGCAAACATGTCATTCAAAGTATCTCCGCAGCAAGTGAGCGAAGTTGAACTTTTCTTGACAGAGTTGGTGGTTAAACGGCCGAATTTCATCAAGACTTAGGCAGCTATGTACATCAAAGGAGTACAGTCAACCTGATCTTTAGCTTCTAAAGACGTCTCTCCACCTCAGAGTGGCTGCAGCCCGAGCAGAATTTTTTTTTTATGAACAACTTAAAGTAATAAAATTATATTACGTTTGAGGTAAAATAATTATGCATCTGGAATTGTAGTTTTAATGTTATAAAACACCAATTGTGTGCAGCTGTTTTACGATTTTGTATGTGACTGTCAACTGTTTACCTGTTTGTCTATTTATAGTACATAAAAGAAGTAAAATACATACAAATGTCAATCGTCGACTTATTTGGCAATGGTTTTCTTCGGAAATGAAAATTTGAGGAGGTGAAATTACAACATAGGCACCTTAGAAGCGTATTCGATTCTTGCTCATGTTCAGACGCCACGTCAGACCAATTTCGAGTTGTTAATTTTTTCAATATCAGAGCATTAAAAACCAAAATAATAAATTGCTATCTTATTGCGTTTAGGCATTTGTTGTAATTGCTATTTCACCAAGAGCCAATCACAAAAACTATACCGCCTCCATTTCAAATTTCAAGCAAATATCAACTTTAGCAAATAAGTTTTTCAAGCACTTGCTTGAAAGTGGGCTGTAAGTTTTTATGGGGGCTACTCATAAAAATGGGCGTGGCACATCAACTGCTTTGGACAGTAATAAGCCACTATACGTACGTAAAATAATTCAGCCAAATATCTCAAAAATTGATAGAAAATGATAGAAAAAAAAAACCATCAAACACATTTAGATAGTCTCGTCGAGCTGATCAAGAATTTATATAATTTATGTGCCGTTCGATGCCACCTTTAATGCTTTACAAACTGATAATAATCACTGAGTTCAGCCAAACATTTCAAAACTTGATAAAGACAGCGAGAAAGACGGAAGTGCATGGCTAGATCAACTTGTTTTGTCATGCTGAAAATGAATATTTATTTGTTCGGGTCTCTGAATAAAAGAAGAAAGAACGCTGCAGTCAAGTCTGTTCGACTTCTAGAAAATCTTATGAAAATTTAGAGTTAGTTAAAAATTAGAAAGAAAAAAAAACTAAATTAACATTTCCATACAAAAACTCAAAAATGGGGGACAGGTTTGCATGGGGCTACCTCTTAATGTGGACCGATTTTGTAAGGATAGACGTAAGATATGCCATATATGACGTTTCTAGAATAATTACAATAAAAACAAAAATAAAAAAGTTGCATACAAAAACTTAAAAATGGCGAACTGGTTTGTATGGGAGCTTCTCTTTAAAATCTCAGTCTCCGAGATCTGAGAACGGATGGACGGACATGTTCATATCGATTCGTATTCCGATGCTGATCAAGAATATATATGCTTTATAGGGTCTGCCACGCCTCCTTCTTCCTGTTAGGGTACTCGCTGCGAGAGTTATAGGGAAGCTAGAGATCGTACTGTATAACACACACAAGATACTATTTGCTTAATATTTTTTTTTTTTTGTTTTTTTTTTGGGGAATGGGACGAATGTGATTTTTTGTCTGAGGTAGGTGAAAGCCAGATAACGTCCTCACCCAGTCACAAAGACTCTCTGTCACAAATCTCTCTCTCTCTCTCTCCCCCCCCCCACCCCCACAGCTCTTCCTTCTCTACCGTGTTAACATTGTAGAGCATGTCGATCGAGCTACTCGATGTTAGGCTCGAAACGGTTGCGGGAGCACTTGCAAACATGTTGGCGCGCATCAGTTGAGTGTGTGTTTTTGATTGTGTTTTTGTTGGTAAAATTTTAAAAGAAGAGGAATCAAATAAATATTTAAAACAAAAAGGAGAAATAATTGATACACCAACAAAAACTCTTTCATAACTGTGCATTAATTATTGCAAATTAATATCTCACTTATTGTCGCTCTTTTACAGGGCGGCCCTTAAAGCAGGGTTCTCCAAAAGGAGAGCACCCAAAATGTGAATAATTTCTCAGTCATGATTTGTACAGTGTGCCAAAATCCAACACCTGAATTGGTGTTAGATTTTGGCACACTGTACAAATCATGACTGAGAAATTATTCTCATTTTGGGTGCTCTCCTTTTGGAGAACCCTGCTTTAAGGGCCGTAACTAATTAAAAATTTTGTTTACCTTTAGGTTTAAGCAGCCGACTTTGGCATGCGTTCGTTCGTATGTGTGTGCAAACACGAAGGTGTTCGTCCCCATGGGGTTTGGACTTGTTGATGTAGCGACAAAAGCACTTTCCCTGGCATTCCTGTTATTTGGCACTTTTCATTATTGGGCACTTTAATGACAAAGTGTTGAACTTAGACGACTGGGAGAATTCTAGTTTGAATAAATTCATAGGTTCAGGGGTTTACATAACATCACATTTCTCCTTCAATTGCGTCTTTAAAAATTTAGGAACTTACATCAATGCAGCTTTGACACTGTTAAGTTTTTCGTTGTTATGAAATACAAATTTGTGAGCTAAGATGAGCAGCAGTAAGGAGCCGTTAAATCCACAACAACTTGGCCAATATTGGGATGCAGCAGAAAAAATGGTTTTCTGTATATCAATATTGAAAATATATACATATGTATATGCACTGTGTGTGAGTGTTGCTGTGTGTATGATGGTGTGTATTTGTATTTAAACTCAAAGGCAAACTTTATTGGCTTTTAGCCTTTTCGATGTCGCCTTCATATAGTCACAAGACTCACTGGTAGTAAGCTGCACAAAATTCTTAGATAGATAGACTAAGTAAATTTGCAGATACTGTCACTCGTTCTTCCTTTATACACTATCCAATTCTATAGTACATCTATGTGTATACAGATTGTAAATACTTGAAATGTAGCAGTATGTGTGAGCATGCGTGGAAAATCTTATTTACTCGAGTCATCAATAAAAGATTTTACTTAAAATGTGACAACGATGTCGGCGCTGATGACGCCTCTCAGGCGCTGGAAGCAACACGGAATCAGTGCACATATTCATGCTACCCCGTACTGTTCTCACTTTGCCAATGTCTCTTAGCGCATTTTTCCATGAGGACATGAAGGCAAGGACAGAGCGGAAATGCCGACAGCTGCAGTCGCATAGCTTTAATTACAACGCCTTTGCTTTACCATATAGGACGAGGAGGACGCGCACATTGGCGTTGAAGCAAAAGTGTAGACGATGCGACAGTACCTCGAAATCCTTTGAGCTATTCTCCGGAAAATCGTATAGAAGCCGGCATCAACTTATGGAAGTCATAGCAGCAGAAGGTAGAAAACCTGCTGAAAGTAATAAATACGCTCATTTCAAATATACTCGTCTATATGTATGTGCATATGTACATATGTATATATATATACACTATATATATATATATATATATATATATATATATATATATATATATATATATATATATATATATATATATATATATATATATATATATTTGTGTGTACTCGTATATATGTATATAGAAGCAGCACCATGCAGCATGCGGAGTGCGGCATGCGACGTACGGCATGCGGCATGTTTATATACTTACAAGCCACGTGAGCGAATGCGCGTGTGTATATTGCTCTGAGCTGTACTTGAGTGTCTTCATTCGTAATGCGATTCTATGCTCAATATCTCCCACGCTATCCCATTCCACAGTAGCAGATACCAGTGTATCTCAACAGGACTTTTACTGCTACGTTTGGCTTCAAGCTTACAGAAAACTTATTCATTCGTACGTTCGTTTACTGCTTCATACATTCGGGCGCGCAAAGCATGTATTTCTCAATGGGATTTGTTACTACGATAGTATCAGGAATAACGAAATAGAGATAATAAAATATCAGAAAACATTATTTGCTGTGAAGTTGACGAATTTTTACTATACTACATATGCACTCTAAGGATTTAACAGCTATAGAAAGTCAGCTTCTAATATTCCCAAACAAAATTTTTTTTTTTATATATAATACCCCTACACATTGCACACAGGTCCCAATTCCAAAATTTATAGCATAAATTCGAAAAATGAAGGTCAAGACTTGTAAGACATTTAATACAAAATAACGTTTAAAAGTGCTGAGTAAAAATTACAACCGATCTGGCCAATCGCACCACCACTAATAAATGCCATAATAATTTTAATTAAATTTCAACATAAAAATTTATTTTAATTAAGATAAATTTAAGACAAAATAAAAAAGATCTAAGTAATCGTGAAGCAGATTACTGCAGGTAGTAGCAGAGAATACCGCACAATTAAATGTTAGATTGTGGTCTCGTAAGTACAATCCTACTAATATTACAAACGCGAAAGTTTGTATGAATGTGTGGATGTGTGCATGTTTGTTACTCCTTCACGCAATAACTACTGAATGGATTTTAATGAAAATTTACAATAATATAGCTCATACTATATCAGAATAACACATAGGCTATAATTTATGAAGATTAAATTAAATCAGTTATATAATTAATTTAAAACCAACAGGTATACAAAGTATAATATAAAAACACCTTCACACGTTTGATCAAATGAGTGATGGGACTGAAAATCGACGGTTATGTTTGTCGATTTGACTGTTTGATCAAATGTGTGAAGAAAATTAAAAAAGTTTTCATTTTCGTCACATTGCTTCTTCTTCTTATTGTTCTTCTTCGATGAGATGTATAAAACTTAAACCATCCACATCAAAATCTGAGACTTTGAAAAACTTTAATCTTGTGGACTTATTGATTTTATTTGTTACACGACATGCAATATACAAATATATAATATAGTTTATAATAATATTTAATGATAATAGTAGTATTTGGATAATTGGATTACAATAGTCTAAGTATGTTTAGATTAACAATTAATTAAATATCTGGGCAACTGAAATGCTGCTAATCATCCTACCTGTTACTACTTGTTATACATATACATACATACATACATACATACTTGGTATACTTATATTTATTTACTTAAAAATAACGTATAAAAAAATTGTTATTACGTAAAAAAACTCGGGTGGTCTTCGGGACCCACGGTATAATTTAAAAATCTTCAGAACGGATGGGATCGTGAAAGAAATTCTTGTTTTCGGAACGGGTGGGTTCGGTACAAATTTTTTATCCCGCGGCCATCTCTACTATATACATAAATTGTACAAGTTAACACATCCGGCCAGCCATAAGTCATCGACCCTCTGATCATGCAGAATAAATATAATTTTGCATGATCAACAAATCTATGCTTCGTATATCAAAAACAGCGCTGCAGCGTTCTCACGCGCTGCCGTCCGAAATACGATCCATTGGACATAGCGCTGCATCAGCGAATATAGGTCAGGGCTAGCTTTCGAATAAGAACTTTTTGTATTTAGTTTGGATTGGAACAATAAACGGCAAACACCTCAAAACAATAAACTTATACAAATTTATCTGATATTTGCTAACATACGAGGTATGTTCTAAAAATATTCATCAATATTTATGTTGTCCCCTTCAAAGTAATACCACTCAGTAACAATACACTTGTGCCAACGTTTTTTCCAATCCTCGAAGCACTACGCCACGATGATCGAAGAAAACATTGAGCAAAACTTTGACATTTGATCGAACTTGGCGTGCTTTCTTCGGTCTTGGCTCACCTGGGCCCTTCCATTTTGACGATTGGGCTTTGGTTTCGATGTCATAACCATATACCCATGTTTCGTCACCAGTTATGACCCTCCTGAGCTCGATAGCAGAAAATCGCCGAGCACGCAAAACACTTCCAACCGTAATACCTCTCACAAACAAACTAAACATGCTACATAGCTGAAACTATCAGCATATGTTCGTGAAGAGTGTACCAACACAACACAACAAACCAAAAAAAAAGTCGATAATCGAATGTACGTTGCCCGCGAAATTTTAAAAGTCACATTACTATTTGTACACACCTCGTATATCCCAGTTCACAGAAATTTCACAGAAAAGTGTAATACATCAAAATTTTAACAATCTCATAACATACGTCGCAATATTTAAGCCGTTTGGCCGTTTGGTAACCAATTGAAATCGGAGCTTTTTTTTTTTTGGTTTTTTCCGCCGAAAAGTTTGAAAACAGTTGTTGAAGAAAAGTTTTTTATTTTTTGAGTACTAAGTTCCTGTATGAAAAAAGTATGTTATGGAAAGAATTTGAACAAACACACACACGCGCAAACAATTCAACAATTCACACGCAAACCGTTCGTCAAAAATTCATAACTTTTGAAAGGGTGGACCGATTTTGTTGATCTTGCGGATATTGGACTCGTCTCGGTTCCAAGAATTTGTAAAGGAGTCCCGGTTGTACCGGGCCAAAGGCTGAGATAGCTTAGCTTTTCTAGAATCTGCTGTAAATAAATTTGTATTTGCAGACCCTGAGGAAAGGAAACTCTGTATTTTTCTTTAATTTAATTATTTTCTTCATTATTACTCTGTTGATTGTTCCTTTTGTTTTATTTGTTGATTTCTACGTTGTACTCATGTCTTCTCTCTCTGCTGGTGCGTTGTAATTGATTGTTTTGTTTAGGGTCGGTTTCCGTCTCCTTTGGTCCACCACTATTCTACTCGGATATGTCTTGATAGGCCTGAGTGCTAACCAAGTCTCAGCTTTTGATGTCGTCTGTTTCGCAGCTACCAAGTAACTCGCAGTTATGCCTTTTGTGTGCCTTAAGCCCAAGGACTTCACTGGGCACTACATATCGTCGTGTCAGTACGAGCAGTATTCCTCCCCAAATATTCAAATCCCCTTTCAAGCTACTAATACTTTTATCATTAGTGCCCTTGCGCCAGTCCAAATTTATCCTAAGTTGATGTTCTTGCTCCAAAATGAAAGCCTTTTATATTATATTAATAATATTTTTTTTTTAAATTTATTATCCTGCTCCAATGCCAAATTAAATTAAATCAATTTATTAAATCCTATTCTAAGAGTGCTAGTACTCAAATCGTTTTGAGACCCAATGCTCAACTCCTTAATTCTCTTTAGCAGCTAATGATCAAATCCTTTTGTTTGGTCCCAATGTTCAAATTAATTCCTTAAATCGTTCTATACTTTTGAGACCAACTGCTCCAATCTGTTTTCTCAATCATTTTGAGCCCAATGTTTAGCTATCAAACCGTTGAATGGTGCCAGATAGTCGCGCCACTCCTTCTTTATACCCCAGCGCGCTGATGATTTGGTTGGTTTCTTATGCATTTTGGGTGTCCTCGCCCCCAACTTCATACAATATGCATTGCCCAACAACAACCACACATTAAGTTGGTTTCGCTATTTTCTTTGAACTTTTGGCGTTCCGTTGTTGGCGCACCAATGACGTCATCATTGCAGCTACAACAGTTGCATACATGTTGGCACTGTTACATAATTCGAACGTTTGCTATAGATTAACTCATGCCTCTGTAACCATAGCTGTCCCTAACAATGTCTGTTCGGCACTGCAAACCATTCAATTTACATCCTGGCCCTTCTACACCTTCCAGGAACACTTGAAGTGCAATGCCATTCCCTTTTTCTATGCGTATCCATATACCCTGTTCCTTGCAATTTCCTTCACTTTCCCTTGACTCCAGCAACCTGTGTCAGTTAAATTATGTTTCTTTGAGCTTAACAGTCTTCTATTTTGCTTTCCGGCACTAGTTTTTATCACCTTTTCCGTACTTAAACCAATCATATCGAATAACCATTCCAGATCGACCTGTATTGCAATTGTAATACCCCGTACCATGCATACCCACAAGTCCATTGCATTACCTGTCGAAGAATTGAGTTTATGCCGCATTGTAATGGCCAGTTACGTCATTATCCATAACAGTCCTCAAAGTTCAATGTTTTGTTACTGCTGTCCTGCTGTTATCACAATACCAGCACATATCTCTTGTCTCGCTCTGTTGCATTCACGATCGCGTTGACTTCACTAGTATTGGAACAGCTGTGGCAACAACAGCTGTTTCATTCCGTCACAAATTAATAAAACTAAAATTTCGTGGCAATAGGTCTTCCACAGACCTCAATTCTCCTTGGAGCTAGGTATTTTTACTCCTCTATATTTCGGATTGTGTGATTAGGCTTTAACATATATATTTTATGAATGTACATATCAAGACCTTTTAACGGTATATTATATAGTATTATATAGTATAATATAGTGCTTGTGCTACAGCCACACTGAAGTTGGCTTTCGTTACATGCATGTACTACCGTGCGCAGTGATTGCATGTATTTACATTCGGTGTTGCATACATTTTGATGTACAGTTGTGTCTGGATATAGTGAACTAATCATTGCAAGGCCTGTTCACAGTATTGAGGTTGTTCACTATATCAAGGTGAAAATGTTTGCTCAAAAACTCGTTTTATTTGCTCAAAATACACTTTGTGTATATAAATTCAAGAGATCAGTAAAATAAATTAGTAAGAAAACATAAATGTATGCTTATTGAAAGAATTGGCGAATAGACGTTTGCTACTTGCGTTTCCAAAGTGACTTTTGAACCGGTTTTTCGCGTAGACTATGCAGTGCTTGTATACCAGCATAATCAGTACTGTTGTCCTCAGCCCATGCGATAGCTTTATCGAAACTTTCAATAGCTTCAGTAGTTTTTACAGGATTTCTGATCTGTATTTCGTCTTCGTCGTCATCATCAGATTCTGCAATATTTTCGGCATCTTTCTCAAAATGAATCGGTCCGTCATCTCCGATTGCATTCCATTTATCAATATCGGTTTCAATATCGGAACACCATCGTCTACAACTTTCATTTGATTTGGTTCTGTTGCATTGAAGCATTCTATTAAAGGCTTCCAACATTTCGCTATTACATTTGCCTGTAGCTGATTCCAAAAGCAAGCATTAAAAATGATACAGCATCTTTTAAAGTTAAAGATTTTAAAAACTGTGTGATGTCATTCTTCCCAACAGCTAGTAACAACAGATGCTTTTTGTAGTACAGCTTAGACATATCATGGGCGTGACATTTGGTGGCATATAAAACACGAATAGAGCCATCAGCAGTTTTAAGCTCATTTTCAGGCGGATGACATGGTGCGTTGTCAAGCAATAGGATAGCTTTGGTTTGTACACCCTTCTGTTGCAAAAACTTTTGGACATAAAAATTAAGAAATACTGTATAAAGCTGCAATGAATTTAAATGTCCATATTATTCATTGTAATTGAGGGACGAAACAATGGTGGAACCATTCTCTGAAGATGTCTGCAGTCATCCATGCACTCTTAGAGTTCCTGTAGTCTACCGGGATGTTATACGACTTAAAAGAACGCGGCTTCTTTGCACGGCCAATTATTAATGGCTTGACTTTATGCTGACCAGTTGCGTTAGTGCAGGCAAGAAAAGTTATTCTGGCCTTTTCTGCTTTTCTCCCCGGAGCGGTTTTTCCAGCTTGGCTGACATAAGTTCTTTCAGGAAGCATCTTCCAGAACAAATCTGTCTCGTCTGCGTTGTAAATTTTGTCCTTGCAAAGCTTCAACTCATAAATAATATTGCTGAGCTTATGCTTAAACGGTTCAACTGCTAGGGTATCGGATGACAGTTGTTCGCCGCACACTTTTAACAGTCGAACTCCAAAGCGAGATTTAAATCCAGTTAGCCATCCGGAGCTGGCATGAAAATTACCTTCTGTTTCCTTAATACTGGCGTGCAACTTTTTTGCTATTTCCTTCAGCATTTCCCCACTGACTGGACAGTTTTTTTTTGCGTTGCTCCACAAACCAGTTGTATAATGCTTTCTCCATGCGGGCATACTCGGCTTTTCGAAGAGTCTTTCTCGTAGATGCTCCACTTGTCTGGTGAGAGATTATGTTACGTTTCCTTTTGTTTATTCCCGAAATTGTTGATTTAGCCACTCCATAAATTTTTGCCAAAGATGAAATGCTAACTCCTTTTCCAAGTTTTTCAATAATTTCCAACTTTTCCTTTAACGAAGCGAATTTCCGCGAAGACATGATCCCACTACGATTTGTTTGCGCACAGAAACTTTTAAATACACATAAAAAAGCCCACTTTCAACCACAATCAGTTTGCACTCGACAAAAAACATAACCACTAAGGTCAAGAAACAGCTGATTTTGTTACAATCAACAGCAAAAATACAAATTAGGGGAATACGCTAATTTCATTTTTGATTCCTTCTTGTGTTTTTCGTTGCTTTTTGCTTGAAATTGCTTTCAAAATTTTGTTCACTATTAAGAGGTTTTCGATTGTTCACTATTTAGAGTACTCCATGTAAAAATTTGGGTGTTCACTATATCGAGCTGTTCACTATATAGGGTGTTCACTATACCCAGACACGACTGTATTTCATTTTATTTAATTCCTCTACATTTCTCTTTCATTTTAAGAATTCATATACTGGTTCTTTTCATTTTTCGTATTAGTAAAAAAATCGAAAAAATGTTGAATATATACAAATCCAGGTATGTATTTCTAGCTATCCGTATCTGCTCGAGAGTCTAAAATTATGCAATATTCAAATTTTTGCTGCAATCCAATTCGAAGTTTTGTTTATTTGATTTTTCAATTTCCTATTTGTTTTTATATTTTGCATTCTTTTTGTCTTAGCTATACTCGAACAATAATTAAATTCAACAAACTTGAATTTATGTGTGAGAGTATCTTTGTGTATGCATATTGTTGTATCTTTGTATTTCATTCTACTCATTACATTGTAGCTTAATCTCTGTTGTATTCATCTCTTTGGCATTTATGTGGTTTCATTTTAGTGTATGTATGTAGATTGTCTTTAAATTTGTTATTTCACTTTCGAATTTTTGTTGTTGCATTTTTCCCAAAAAAAAAAAAAACAAAAAAAAAAACAAAAAAAAAAAAAAACTTTTACCTTAACCAAGTCAAGTCAGGTATTCTTTCAGTAAGAGTTTGTTTTTTGTGATGGATGTGTAAAGTTTCAAGTCACACAATTCCACATGTGAACTTTAACTTCAAATGAGTTAAGTTTGTACTATTTTATGCAAAGTTTTCGAATGTGTTGGAATTGATTTTTTAGAGCTTAAAGTCAATCTAAGTTGAGGTATTAACTTATGTATTTGTAATAGATATTGATCGACTATGTTTTAAGTATTTAATATTTATATTTTTATACCCGGTACAAACAAGTATATGTATGTAACAGGCTTTGTTGAACAAAATGTATTTAACATAGCAATACATGTTAGAGCTGGATAACTATCGATAGTAATATTGATAATATCGATAGTTTTCACTAACGATACTATCGAAAATACAAACCATTTCGAATCATTGAAGACAAAGGCTTTCGGGATTTCGTGTACTATTTAGATACTCAGTATACTCTTCCCAGTAGACCCACTTTAATGGATGTGCCACTGGAAAGCATGAATAATGATACGAAAAATAAGTTAAAAACTATTTTTAGTAGCATGGAGTAGTGCACCATAACAAGCGATGGGTGGATATCACGATCAAATGATCATTCTTTACTTGACTGTAATATGCCATTTTATCATATTCAACTTGTGAGTACTGGTTTCGTATGTTTAAAAGTTTTGATTTTGATACGGAGGACAAAGAACGCCCAAAAAGTTTGAAGATGAAAAATTGGAAGCATTACTTGGCGAAGATCCGTGTCAAACCTTCAAGAATTGTCAGAATCATTCGTCAAGGAAACGTTGAATGCGTTGAATTGCGATGTGCTACCCCACCCGCCTTATAGCCCAGATATTGCTCTTCTGACTATCACTTGTTCAGATGGATGACCCACGCCCTGGCTGAGCAGCGCTTTACATCTTACGATTATTCAAAAAAATGGGTCGTGGATAGCCTCAAAAGACGAGCCGTTCTTTCGACGCGGAGTCCATATGCTGCAAAAAGATTGGAAAATGTTGTAGCTAACGATGGACAATACTTTGAATAATATACATTGTAGCATTTTTTTTATTTAAACGCTCAAAAATCGAAAAAATTCCTTTAAAATTAATGCCAACACCTCAATAATTCCAATTTCGTACGAGCTTTTTAAATGCTTAAATGCTATGAAAGCTAATATGAAAACTCTGGTAGTATCAGAGATATGTGCATATCTTTTTGATTGCCTAAATGATTGGCTTTTTCTCTAGGAAAGCCGAACACTGCCCAGAATAACAGCCTTGTTGGATGCTCCATTCAAGAAAGAAGGTTTTCGAAGCAATAACAATGTGGATCAGGCAAGAGAATTGCTAGAACCCGAACTTTCCGCAATTCTCAAAAATGTACAACTTCTCTCGAGTTTATAGAGCCGGCAACACCTAACTTACAAAGCAATTCACAGCACCAACCCTTTTTTTTTTTTTGTTTTAGTAAAACGATAGTACTATCGATAGTGACGATGGTTTCGACTATCGTTAAGAAAACTATCGATAGTGTGACTATCGATAGTATTCCAGCTCTAATACATACGGTTCTATATTTTGACGCGAAGAAATCGCGATTAAAGTGACAATTTGTTGAAAAGTTACCTTCCAACCAAGAGCAAATATTAAACATCTGTATTAAACTTTGTAGAACTTGAACCGCAAATGATGAACCAAGTTTATGATGATGATAGTTTATGCCGTTGCATACTTCATTAGTGGTAAACACGGCTCAGAAACTGTTCTGAGGACATAAAGGATGACCAACATGTTGTCCAATCGAAATTCGTAATCATCGTGATTTCTATCAAAAATTGGCGTAAATTCATCAAAAACCAGTAAAAATCGAACATGAAAATATAACAAGAGAAAAACGTTAATTTAGGCTGAACCGAAGCTCTAATACCATTAACATGAAATTTCAAACCGCCTTGTTAAACAAAAACATCCGTGGCGGGTTTGTATAGAGTCTACTCAAAAAGTGTGTGTATGTTTGGGTCTACTTTAAAAACAGGGCGTGGCATGTCAATATGGACATTCTATTAAAATGCAATAAAATTAAGCCTATGTGCCATTTTACAACTGGATATTTTAACAATTTGTTCGCAAAAAATTCGCAACAATATTCAGTCAGACAGACAGACAGACGGACGGTCATAGCTGGATTGGCTAGTCTCGTCGAGCCGTTCAATAATGTATATATTTTATGGTGTCTATAAAAACATTATCATGGAAAAACTCAAAAATTAATGGGACACTCTCATTAGCATATATCGCCTATCTATAAGAAACCACCAGATCAATTTTCAAATATGCATAATAAAGAAGTTTTTTTTTTACAAAAACACAAAAGTGGACGGTATGTTTGCAAGGGTCCTTTCTCAAAAAAGTAAACAGAACACACTCATTAATATATATCTATAGACTTTGTCCACAACACACCACCACACAGAGAGTCGGGCAGATATACAATCGGACGTGGCTACAACGGCTCGCCTTATCGTGCTGACCACGAACATATGTACGTATGTGTATGATGTCTCCGATGCATCCTTCAAGGCGTTGCCAAAATTGGGGTTAAATTATAATAAAATAGCTGGTACACGGCGCTTTGCTGTCCTTAGTATAGATAAATACTACCCACACTCTAGTGAAGCGATGTAGAAGATGTGTAAGATGCCACCATATCGAATTTCAAGTTGATATTGACGTTTTCCATTCAAATGCATAAAAGTGAACCTTGGGTTTATATAAGACTACCTCAAAAAGTGGGCGTGACACGCCCATTTGTGTATGTATATGAAGCGGTTGTCAACTAAAATCCACCAAATCAAATTTTAAGCTAATATTGATTTAAATGAAGAATTTTTTTCATAAAACACACAACATTGCACTGTGGGTTAGTACGGGGGCTACTCCAAAAAGTGCGCGGGCCACGCCCATTAGTCTATGTATGTTAAGAAGCTGACCATAAAAATCCACCACATTGCATTTCAACCTAATATTAACTCTAATAAATAAGTTTTTCTTACAAAAACACAAAAGTGGGCAGTATGTTTGTATGGGGGTTACCCCAAACAGTGGGCGTCTCTCACCCATCAATATATATGTCAAGAACCCGTCCACTAAAAGTTATCATATAAATTATTAAGTTGATATTGACTACAATAAAAAAGTTTTTCATACAAAAAGTCAAAAGTAGGCAGTGGGTTTGTATGTAGCTACCCCAGAAAAGTGGGCGTGGCGGGTCAATCTTGATACCCTATTAAACTGCAATAAAAAGAAGTCTATGTTCATAATTTCAACTGGATAGCATAAACATTGGTCCCCAAAAATGCGCAACAACATACAGACAGACGGACGGACAGACGGACAGACGGACATGGCTAGATAGACTCGTCTCGTCCAGCTGATCAAGAATATATATATACTTTATGGAGTCTACGATGCCTCCTTTAATGCGTTAAAAACTTTCAGACAAACCGATAATACCATTTCACACTCTGTGTGAAACATCGATAATGTTCGGTTAGTACACGTACGTAGCTTAATTTAGATATGCTGCTACTCTTAACCACTTTTCTTCATTTAGGATATGGTGTAGTTGCCCATGGACAAAACGATTCTCACTCAAAATGGGACAAGCTCTAAGGAAATACAATATATTCTCTTTGACATGCATATTGCATAAGCTCCATTTCGTTGGGTATCGCATCTGTGCATGCTATTATTTAAGGCAATCGACTCATGACCGCGATTTAACCACTAGAAGGTATAGCTCTCATACAGAAACCCTTTTTATTTGCAATAGTTTTTGTTGTATTTCACATGTTTGCATTAAATAAATTATATTTCAAATAATAATTGTTTAAAATTTGGTCAACTACATACGAAAAATGAATCCAAACAAATTATATTAAATTTCGTTATTATAAGCTGATATTGTATAAATTTTACACTTATATCAGTAATTATTTGATTATTTTAATTACACTTATATCAGTAATTATTAATTTACATAGATCTATTTTTAAAAGTGCGCATGGTATTATGATATTGTATATATTTTATCGTGAAACAATTCACATAACAGTACACTCTTAACACTTGCTCACATAGGTGCCTGGCTACAAACATCAATATCCAAGACTCTGGTTGCCACATGCATGTTTAATTTGAGATTTAAATGTTCGAAGGTTTTATAGGTCAGATAGTCTTTAAAACGTTTTTTATAATCTATTCAGAGCTCGCAAAATATGCGCAATCAAATTTTTCTTTGCTGTCTGTCGCGCAAAAAGTGGTACGGCAAGGCGCCATGTTGCACAAATTGATTGGGAGTTTTCTTCTCACATGGACTTTTCAATAGATTTGTCGACGCAGTGAAGGTAGGTAACATTCTATAATTTCTAGTTTCTGATTCATCAAATAACATCTAGCTCTTTATTTGACCGCAGCGAGGCATCCAGCTGGAGCAGGCCAACGTTTGTAGGGACTGAAGAGGACACATTTCTAGAGAAGCCGAAAAAGTTGGAGAAACTTACACATATTATTTTATTATCTTAAGTGAATGTCGAGCAGTTTACTTAAAAACTATAATACATTTGTATGTTAAAAAAGTGACATTAAGACATTTAGCTTAGAATATTTAAATCAACATAACTAACAAAAAAAAATAAGGCTTAATGCCTATTTTGAATATCATTTGGATGAAATCTTTGGAGCCGTCTACGACAATTTATTTTCATTAAATTCTGAACAGGTCCAGAAACCAGAAACAGCTCTCAGTAAGCGATTAAAAGCAGCTTAAATTAAATTCTGTTCATAATAAATAGAATAAAACAAAAAATTAATATTATATAAAACAAAACAATAAAAATCTGAATGTTAAATTAACTGAGTATAAGTGGCTACATAACACATTTTCTGCATGAACTATTTGTGAATTATAATGGAAATTGTAGCATTAAATCTTAAATATTTAAATTCTAACGAAATTCATTGTAGCGCCATCTAGTATATAAGCAAGGAACTATCTAAAGCTTTTTTTTTATTATTATCTTAAGTCAATGTCAATCAGTTTACTTAAAAACTATAATACATTTGTATTTTAAAAAAGTGACATTAAGGCATTTAGCTTAGATACTCTAACATAACTAACAAAAAATAAGGCTTAATGCCTATTTTGAATATCATTTGGATGAAATCTTTGGAGCCGTCTACGACAAGTATTAACGACCAGAGCCGCTGCTAAATGATTAACATGAGAAGCCAGTCGATCATTATATCTGCTGCTGTGGAAGTTCAACTGTTCCATGACTGTTGCTATTTTCAAATCTCGATGCAAAACTTTATTGCGCATATACCAAGGAGCATCTGTTATTTTACGCAGAACCTTGTTTTGAAGTACTTGTATACGGTTTATATTCGTGGCAGCAGCAGTGCCCCATAATTGTATTCCATACATCCAGGTAGGCATAATGATTGATTTGTATATAAGCAGTTTATTTTCGAGGCTGAGTTTACTACTTGGGCGAAGTAACCAGTTTAACTTTTTAAGTTTAACGTAGTAAACTGCTGCGGTTTTTTGAATATGCTTACGCCAGGTGCCACGTCTTTCAAAGTTAAAACATAAGTAGCATACATGATCAACATGAGGTATTACCAAATTGTTGAGCAAAACGGGCGGGCAGTTCCCTTGCCTCAATGAAAAAGTACAGTAACTAGATTTTTCGCTATTGACTTTTATATTCCAGCGATTTGCCCAACGTTGAAAATCTACAAGATGGTTTTGAATGTTAGAGGAAGCTTCGTGTGGACAGTTTGAGTTTCCAAAAATGGCCGCATCATCAGCATACTATGTAGCCAGAAGCATGTTCTCATTTACTGGAACTGGCATATCAGCAGTATACGAAGTATAAAGGACAGGACCAAGCACACTTCCTAGTGGTACACCAGCAGTAATGTGGCGGATCCCTGAGCGCTCATCTTTCACCTCGACTGTGAAGGCACGGTTAAGCAAATACGACTTCAAAAGAAGGAATAGCGATGTAGGCAAAATAGATTCAATTTTGAAGAGAAGGCCTTCAATCCAGACTCTATCAAAAGCTTGCTGTACATCAAGAAAAACAGCACAGCTATATTGCTTATACTCATAGGCCATAAGAATATGTTGGAAAACTCTGTGCACTTGTTCAGGGGTCCCATGGTGATGCCTAAAGCCAAACTGATGATCAGGAATGGCACTCTGGACGTCCAAAGCAGGTAACATTCTACCAAGAAAAATTCTTTCAAATATTTTTGAGAAAGTCGGTAGTAAACTAATTGGTCTATAAGACGCAACAAGGTTTTCTAGTTTGCCAGGTTTCGGTATCGTTATAATTACAGCGCATTTCCATTGAGATGGGAAGTGGTGAATGCGAATCATGGTATTGAAGAGTAGTACCAAAAAGATTATTGCTTTATCAGGAAGCGCCTTTGCCACTCTGTCATCAATTCCATCATACCCCGGGGCTTTCTTTTTCTTAAGCATTTTAATCTGCAGACGAACCTCTTGCGGAGAGATGGCTTGATAGACTGCATATTTGTGCAGCTCTTTTCCAGAAAATTAGCGGTGTCTCGCACATCATCTAATTCAACTAGATCGAAAGATGTAAAGCGTCCTTCGAGTTCAGCGGCAAATGCCTCAGCTTTCTCTTTATCCGTGCGGCACCAGGAGTTGTTGAAGTCTTTGATAGGCACGTGTCTCAAAGGTTGCCTCTTTACGCAACGTGTCGCGTTCCATAAGTTAAACCCATAGTTCTTGTTGGGGTCAGCATTGCGAAGCATGTCATCAAAGAATTCACTGCGTACTACATACAGCAACTTCTTCAACTCACTTATAGAGTATACATACATATATAGCAGCTCTTTTCCATGCCAAACGATCACGCTCATTACGGCTTCGCATAAAACGACGATGAAATATGCGCTTTAACTTAACCAAGTCCAAGATTATTAACACATATTACGGTCGAATTTCTGCAAAAGAAATGGAGAAATGGTTTCCTAACCACCTACACCTCCTTCTCAGATACAAATGTCAAACCTCCCAGCCCATCTGTACTGGGACAGCTTGTTGGGAAGAATATGGCCAGCAGTAGCCCGAGATGCGGAGATGGTATAGGTGCGAATATTTTATTATTTTTTATTGGAATGGGAATGCATCATTTCCAACAATGAAGTACGGAGTTTGCATTCCGTTGATCATGCTCTTATACCGTACGAAAACTAGTGGCTATTAGATAAAATTCCCTTTCCAAACTTAGAGAGAGAAAAGACATTCACGTGTCCCTGATTTACTTAAGCACTAACATCTATTAGCACTGACTTTCGTTAATTGCTTTAAAAGTTTGAATTTCTCTTTTCGCTCTTTTAAACTTCAAATTCAGTTTTATTTATAAACAAAAGTCAGCTGTCTAAAGTGTTTACCCATTTAATTTACTTCAAAAAACCCAAAAAAAAAAAAAAAAAAAATACCCTATTTGTGGCATTTTCACCTAAAAAATGACACATTTAAGAATTTTGCGATGACTCTAGGGCACACTATTCTTTTTTACGTTCCACACTGCAGTAGTAACTAACAATTAACTTGACTTTTAATGTTAATTTACGCGATATAGGGTCTACCACGCCTCCGTTTAGCTTTTATATAAATTTACACAAACATAATATACACTTAAGCTTATGCGTACAGGGTGTAAAAACTATTTAAACGGATTTGGTAAAACGGTTGCGAGAAATAAAATTTTGATATGAACTTGTAGCATTACAGAGCAAAAAGTGTCTAACCACCAAATGAAGACTAAACAACAGGGGAAACCATTCATCCACAAGCGGGGAGACTGGACTGGACTGGCTTGGTAGATTTGTGTAGTCTAGCTAATCTCATTGTATACTATTTTCCCTTCGATATGTTAATTAACTTTTGACATATCAATAAATCCAACTTACCCTGCTTACAAATATTTTTATGCAGGACATAAAACTAATTTTTGTATATCGTGAATGCTGAAATTTGTATACGAAAATTCGAATTCAATCTTATGTGTAAGTAGTATGAAGTGAGTAGCTCGGCATTGCTATGTTAACGATTGAAAAAAATTGACGAATTCAAATCATTTTAAATGACTTGTAAGCAAAAGGAAAACCCATACGTATGCCTGTGCGATATCGAAGATAAATTGCTTTTCGAAGAAGCAATATGAAGTTGAAAGTAAGACCTTAGGCTGTATAACGTATCTATAGCAATTGGAGAACACGCGTGTGTATCTCTAGGTATTTAAATACATATATATATATATATATATATATATATATATATATATATATATATATATATATATATATATATAGAATATATAGAATATATCTATGTACATTGTACATATATACATATATAGAGTATACGTACATATATACAAGTATATATTTACTAATGTGTCGCTTCTGTTTATGGTTGTACGTTTTTTACCACATGCTCAACGCCATCAACAGCTGCGACTGTCTGTGCAAAAATTAATTTGCGACTTATCGAATCCATAAAAGTTTCTAATCCACTTTGCTTAAATATGTATAAAATCTACTTGCGAAAAGTTGGCTTGGCTTCGCTGTGTATTAGAAAGTTCTCGTTGCTGTTGATAAGCTTAAAAGTAAAAAAATATGAATTCAAAATTGGAATTCGGATTAAAATAACATGCACAGCTGCATTATGGAAATAATCAGTACTACTCTCTAATACGGTCTATCATTCGCACTCGAAATTACTAGTGAGCCTGTCATATTGTTACCGATTTTTAGTTTGATTTGGGCTACGGGTTTCTCATTCGATTTTCATTTGCTAACATGGGACAAATAATAGAAAGCCTGTAAGCTGACAACTACGACAGTCGCCGCAATGTCAACTAAGATCTTTGATAAAATGTTAACAAGTCGTTCTCAAACAAGTCAACGATGAGCAAAAATATAAATAATAAAAAAAATGTCAAACGCTGTGAAATGAAAGGGTTAAACTGCTATTTCTCAGTTATGATAATCTCGAGGGTTGTCTGTGGCAAGAAAATAAAAAATAAAAAAAATAAAAAAAATTATATAATAAGATACGAAATAAAGGAAATAAGGTAAAATAAAGCGTAGAGCACCCACAGAACTCTGTAGTATTGTAGATACAAAACAGAGTCAAAGGTATTTTGTATTATTTATTTATGTATATATGCTTTTATCATTAATATGCAGTGTTGAGCAGGTATTATAACTCCATTCAAAAGTTTGTAACAATGTGAAGGGGATTTTAGAAAATATATAGATGCAAGTATAAGATTATATATCTTCCGTTTGTTTGTAACAGCTAAAAGGAGACATATTCGACCCACTTAAAGTATATAAGTCGAGTCGATGTAGACATGTCCGTCTGATCGTCTGTTTCACCAAAGATATCTTGGAGACTACAAATTTGTAATATTTATACTTTAATTCCCTCTTCAGATAAAGTGCAAAGTGTCGAATTAACCATGATAATCATACACAGCTGCTCCCAATTTTTGAGTTTTTCATGTTATTAAAATGGAAATTACAGTTACAATTCCGTTGTTCAAATAAGCATTGTTAAAAAAGTCACAGGGTATCTCGAAGTCGAGCACACTTAACTACAGCTTGCGGTTTCTTCTACTTTTACGATTTTATATGCTCGCCTTAAAAGATTCAAATGCTCTGCGTGACTGATAATCAGTTGAATTGATGATGTCCAAGGGGAAAGAAATACAGAACGAGAGTAGGGTTAAACTGCTGAAATGGGAGCAAATATTATTTTTAAAAGGCTGTTCAGATTTGAACGAAATGAAGTGCTAATGTAACCCCTTCTCTAAAATCTACTTTGAAGACAATTATTTTTATATAAAAATGTTTTGTTTTCCCACGAAAATCTTATGTAAATTACGGCAATAAACTTTTTTAAATAATTTGGCAAGAAAATTTAATTGTAATTTTGAAAAAATCGTATATTCCGAAAATATTGTATGTGCAATATATACTATAGATGGTTAATAATGCAAGGATTGGGCTTAACTATAATAAGCGTAATAAATCTACACTAATATTTTAAAGAGGAAGAGAAAGTTTGTGAGGTTGTAGGGGATAAACTCTGGATCTACTGAACCGATTTTGAAAGTTCTTCTACCAATAGAAGGCCACGTTATTTGTGAGTGTTATAGGCCATATATTAACCCGAAAAATGAAAAGAATTTTTCGTGGTAGTCGCATTTGCAAAATAAGTCGTTGAAAAAACGGTCGAAAGAAAACGTTCCTTACGAACGCTGCCTTAACGATTAGAGATATATGATTTAGTTCTAGAGAAAAGTTGTAGAGCTTGATAGTTACTACAAAAAAGCGACAAAAAGTAGTTTTTTTATATTAAAAAAATAATATTAAAATTAATAATAAAATTCATATACGAGTTAATGGGGTCGTGGAGGGCATGGAAGGTACGGAAAGAGGGAGGGAAAGAAGTGGTAGGGGACGTGGTGGTATGGGAAAATGTAGTAGGGAAAGTGGCAGGGGAAGGACAGGTAGAGGAACGGGGAACGGGGGAAGTATAAGGGGAGTGTTGGGAAAGGGACAGAAGAGCGGCAGGGTAATTAGAATTGGTGGTAGATTAAGGGATCATAGAGAAGAAGGGGTAAAAGTAAAGCATGGCGTTGGGTACCATTTAAGATAGAGGGATGAAATGTTGTATTCATGTTTATGGGATCGAAGGGCGCAGGGAAAAGGGGTGTTAAAGTAAGGATAGTTTGACGAAACGGGCAGGGGAATGGGGGGTCAGCGTAAGGGGTAGTTGGAGAAGGGGTGTAAGGGACAGAAGAAGCGAGGTAGGAGAATTGGTGGTAGAGTAGAGGGGCATAGGGAAGGTGTGGCAGGGAGAAGGTTAAGGTGTAAGCGCAAGTGACACTAGGTATAACCCGTTTATTCCAAATTAAATACATCCATTGGTCAACCGACACCCTCGTGGACTGTTCAGTAGAGATTTTTGTCAGTCAGTTGACCACATAAAGCAGATATATCATATATATCAGAGTCGGAAACTGAATCAATTTAGCTATGTCCGCCTGGATGTATGAATCAACAGATCATATAAGATCTATATACTTCAAACTTGGACATTTAGAGTTTCCTTGACCATGCGCAGATGCCTTATATTAAACTTTATAGATGCCACGCCCACAACGCCTATATAACGGCCATTTGATCCGTATATAGGTAAATCACATTCGTCAAATAAAAATTTGTACGCCAAATAAAACAAATTTGACGTAATTTAGGTGGAAATTTGGTGCCACAAGTCACACAATTCGAAATAATTTGGTTTATTTTTTGCGCACCAAGTTTCCAGAACGAATAATTTCACGTTTTGGAGACATCAATTGTCCGTTTAAAATGTTCGATGTTCTGCGAGTAGACACCAGGATTTTCACTTTGTCCTCGATCATTGCAATATCCACGAGACGTGACTGTTCTTAATCTCCGATAACGGCCTTGTTCGTGATGATGATCTCATTACGGGTGTAGCATCACTTTCTTATGGAAGGAGAACGATCTTTGCAGTGCAGATAAGATGTTGAAAAACTTCGTTCATATCGGCGTGTGTTTTTGTTGTACTCAAGAGGTCTTCTCTAGTGTTTGTCATAGAATGAAAATTTGGTCACTGGTCGACCTCTTTGGTCTGAAGCCATGCTGACACTGTCTTATGTGTGCATCCATGTATGGCTTGAGTACGCGGGAAAGCATTTTATATGCAATTGAAAGAAGACTTATTCCACAGTAGTTTGCTCTCTTAAAGATAGGACAAAGAACACTGAAATTCGGAACGTTGGGCATGTTATCAACGGACCATATCTTGCATAAGAGTAGGTGCATACGCCTCACCAACTCTTTGGCACCTGTATTGAATACCAAAACTGGCAGCTCATTGACGCCTGCAGGTTAATGGTTTTTCCATACACATATATCTGATTTGGCGCTTGTGGTTGGCTCGTCAATATTCCATGCTTTTCTTAATCGGAAAAGAACAAGGAAAATAAGAAACATTGAGGAATTTTACACATTTTCACACAATGCCTGTTTATATTGTAATTGGCACGATGACCTAGTGTAACCCTATTTGCAATATAGAGTTGCTTTAAAATCTCCATAATTATGTATCGACAGTTCATCCATGGATATAGTAAGTCGTTCTGCTGTGTGGTCTAGCAGGGACTGAAGTTCAACTTCGGCTGAAGTTGAAGAAATTATTTTTGCTTCTAATGGTGGATAGCAAGATTTTCCAATATTTCATGATAAGGTGGTTACAACTTAATTACTGAGTCAACTTCTTTATATTCTGGTGCTTCATAAGAAATATGTAATCAATCAGTAGTCTTAGAAATATTTTTTTATTTGTTCTATGCTTCCAAGTAGGTTAGAGAAGTAACTTCTCCATATTATCAGTGAGACTGCATAAGTGCATTTGTAATCAGACTTCCATTTACGTCTCTGGAAAAAGAAACTCTAGTCAGACGCTTGAGCTTTTGATACATCTTTAGAGTTTCATTTCTATCGCATAACATCTTAACATCCCCAAGAGCACGCCTTTTTTGCATCTGAAAAGGAGTTTCTAAGATTCTGTGCAGTAGCTTGGCGACACTCCTCGTCATACCAAGTATTAGTCATAGGTCTTGTATATCCATTGAAGTTCTTGGCAGCCGTATCCATCTCCCATAGATATGTTTCCACAGCTCACCTATATCTTCAGAGGCTGGGGAGGACTCCCGGAACAGTTGGGAGAGTCTGGCTGAAAACGATTCGGCGGTCTGTTGTGATCACAGCTTAGCGACGTCTAGTTTTCGTTGAATGTTGGGACGTGCGGAATTCTCCATGCTGAGCCTGCCGAGTCGATGTTGGGACCTCGTACCATTCGCACATCCAACACGCTCGATGCGTGCCTTCCGACGACCACAACATGTTTGGGTTTTTTGATCGGGACTGCGTCCGACATACAGCGAAGTCAATTAGCCTCTCTTCACTCCTTGAGGTAAGCTTAATTCTCCAATCTTCCTTCCTTCCCAATTTTGGTATTAAAATCGAACACCACGATTTTTCAATTTACGATTTTCGTAAATCATGGTCCTTAAATCGTTTTCGAAGCTTGATCTGTGTCTTCACTGGTAAATGTTGATTTTTAGTGGCAGGAACCATACCTAGCGCACCAATAATTTACTTACTACGGAATGGATGTACCGAGGCTACCCAGGATACGTGGTTAAAATACGTTTGTGAGATGCTCAAAGGCGGATTGTATCCGAGGCTTCGTCTCTGTCTTCATTGGTAATTTATGTTTTGCGGTGGCGGGTACAAAACCCAGCGCACCAACCACAAATTAAGGGGAGTGGTAGTATTCTCACAATTTAATCAGTAAGGGAATTACCGTGGCTTACCTAGGGTATACGTGTATTGACTGAATTGTAATTTGACCGTTCCCAAGAGAATGGCCAAATAACTTCACACTTCTGCAAACGACCTCAATGAAATCAAAATGAAAATCATAATAACGAACTTTGGATTTTGTTGTAAAATTAAATGCCTTCTGGCAGCTTTTTCCCGTCAGATTGAGCATCATTTGAAGCGTGCCTTGTTCTTTATAGAACTATGAATTTGTCTTTTCGGCCAACGAAAAAATTGTCCATCGTTATATTATAACCCTTTAGCCCACGAACCAAATTTAGAACTACACACCTAACTTCATTTGTTCCTGCTTTACCACCAACTGTTTACCCCACATACGGCTGGGTTTTCCAAGTTTCAGAGCAAATCAATTGCCAAAATTGTATACCATATCTGTTAGGGTTAGAAGGCATGTACATATGTGCATCAATAGTTATGCTATTCAAATAGGTTGAAATAATCAGCCAAAAGTTTGGACCATTTATCAAATATAGTATCACAGATTGGAGAACATTTTTCAGTAGAACGAATTTGTTGCCATCTGTTCATAATCAAACCGAATGTTTATTATGTATGTTCGAATTAATAAAGTTAATTATAAGAGATAGATAGGTTTATTTCAAACATGAACGTAATAAACAGACAGTCCAGAACAGCGATGAGAACAGCGATATTGTCACCACATTACGCCCATATATGCGTTTTTCCACTTTAGAAGAACATTATCAATTCCGATTTTTATTTGCAAATTGTAATACAAAGTATAAATATTTTTGCAAGCCGAAAAACAATAACGCAAAAATTTCAAGTGACAGGTTTTATACTGTATAAAGCACATCGTCGAATGCTCAACGTTTTTATTTAAAGAAAAAAATCTTAAAACTATCTTTACTCTATTCTTAGTTACTAAATGCATTATGGACAGTTTTAGCTTTATTTGCCTGTGCGCAGTTTGCCAACAGATGTTAAACACATTCGAAGAAGACCGAATGTAATTAAGAGTTTATAATTTAGATCTTAGCTACAAATTTTATTACGACGCATGCGCGCTGCGTCCTGCGTCCTGCGTTCCTGCACGCTATATTTTATTGCCTAATGTGTGTGGCTTTTCTTTAGGATATTATGTTCACATTATTTTCTTCAGAATTTTCCATACTTCTATTTATTACTATATCTATACGTCTAGACGGTTGATGAAATATGATGTGATGACATCATGGCAGATAACCCGAATCCCTTATGATGGTGTCGTTGAGGCATGCAATATTCGAAAAGGGAAGATGAAAGCAGTTAATGATATTGATAAAAACGAATCGCACGATATTAATGATAATCTTGGACAGCTGGGTATTATCTGTGATAAAATTCTAATAGATTTAAGTAAAAGTATTTCTATGATCGAGGTCGATTACTTTGTCTGGTTGGAGGAGCTGTAGTAGAATGTGCTTAAATGTAACGGAAATTACTATTTAACTGGCATTATATTGCAATTGCCCATAATTAGTTCATAAGTTTTTAGCATAAACGATCACATTGACAAAAAATGGATAAGATGAGATAAGATAAGAGGTAGATTAAGCAATTTAATAAAGAAGCTCTAGTCAAGTGTAAGCAACAACGAGTGTGGACGTTACTATAGTTCGAATAATTTTCAGGAGTTTGAATAAATAGGTGTGTCAAAACCTATTTGCCATCCATCGAGTTAGATAATAAAAAAAAAATTTGCTAAGAATGAATAATCCTGCTTTATATTTTACCAGATTATCAACTTCCTTGTGCTCTTCTGTTGGGATGAGATTTCTTACATAAATTTTACATAAGGTTGTATCTCCGCACTTCAGTATTAGATAATCTTTATATAAATACAGAAACAAAAGATAGTGTAGAAAATGAAAATGAGTTTAGTGAAACTAAAGAAAAAACAGAAAAAAAAAAACAAAAACGAATCAAAGAGTAAGAATTTGTTATGATAAATTGGATGAGAAAGTTGATGACGAGAAAACGTTCGAAAATGAATTAGATGTCATTTCCAAACTACCTTTACCTGCAGACCGTGACGAAAAAATTTATATAAACCCTAAGCTTCCGTCAATAGTGTAAGAAACTTACAAGCCGGTTATAGAACCATTTTATATAAACAAAACAGTTAGAAACAGTTTAAATATTGATTATGAAGCTAAAATTAGACTTGCTTCTGATGCTCCCACATATTGTACACCACGACGACTTTCTTTTGTAGCGAAAAACCAAGTTGTACGAATTATAGAAGATTTATTGAGTAAATGCATTATAAGATAATTGTTCTTGCGAAAAAAAAAAATTCAGGGTAAGCCAAAATGTGCATTGATTATAGAAATTTGAACAAACAAGATAATTGTACACTTCCGTTAATTGCGGATTGTTTGGAGTATTTAGAAGGCAATCAACTATTTACAGTTTAAACTTGAAGTCTGGATTTTATCAGATAACAATGTAAGCTGTAAGTTCTGTGAAATATAGTACAGCGATTGTTGTGCCAAAGGGAGACAGTTTGAGTTTATTAAAATGTCATTTTGATTGAAAAACGGACCAGTAATTCAGTGTTATACTATAACTAAGGTATTAGCGAAATTTATTGCTAATAATGAAATAGTGGTTTTTATGGACGACATTTTAATAGCTACAAAATTTATAAAAGAGAATCTGAACCTAGTTTCTCAGGTACTATCAGTGAATGCACAAAATGAGCTAAAAATAAAGTATAGCAAGTGTAAATTCGCAAACGATAAAAGTATTTAGTATTTAGTATATAATATTTCAGAAAGTGGTATTCAACCTTCAGATAGTCATGTAGAAGCAATCACGAGTCATCTATGTCCAAAGTACCAAAAAGAACTCCACGCATTTATAGGACTAAGTATTTTATTATTTCTCCAAATTCGTGCGATCATTTGCAATAAAAGCTCGTCCGCTTTATAAACTACTTAAGAAAAACTCTAAGTATGAAATTGATGATCAGTGTATGAGCGCCTTCTAAAATCTTAAGAACAAGATTTGTCTCAAAAACCAGATGACGGTAATTTTCATCCAACAGCTTGTTTCTTCCGATGCGGAGAGTTGTTAGCAGTGTTTTAGCTAGAGACTTTGGCTATTATATACTCATTAAGATGATATAGGGTGTACTAAGAGGGAATTGAATTAAAGTATGTTACCGATTATGCAATTCACTAGCTAAGACATTAAGCAAGAAAACGATAAACAGCAGAATATAGAATTTATATTTTGGAGTTAGATAATTATAGCAACAAAATAGTTCATAGAGCTGGAACTAAGATGGGTCATGTTGATGCCTTAAGTAGAACAGTGGAGTGTAGTGATACTATTGAAGTAATTCAAACAGAGAATATACATTTTCAAATGCAACTGATACAATCTAGATATCAGGAAATTATGCGCCTCAAGACAACATTAGAGAATAAAAATATGGAAAATTTTGCAATGAAAAATGGAGTGCTTGTTTGCAAAGATAACGAAAACTTGAGACATTATGTACCCAAAGAGTTGGAAAAGGACATTATTAAGAACATTCATGAGCAATTACGACACAAAGGTGTAGAAAAGTGCTACCTAAGAATGAAAGATAGCTGCTATTTCCCAAATATGAAGAATAAAATTAAGAAATTAAAAATAACTGAATAAAGTGTTTTATGTTTTCTGCTCCTCAGCGTCTAAAAGTAATAAATTTACATAACATTTCGAAGACCCCTAAGCCATTTGAAACTATTGATTTGCACCATTTGGGACCTCTTCCGCCACTGCAGTCAAAAAGAAAGCATGTATTAGTTATAATTAATGGATTTACGAAATTTGTGAAGTTATACGCAGTCTTAAGTACAACTGCAAATGAAGTGATCGATGCTCTTACTAAGTATTTTGAATATTATAGTAGACCGAATAGATGAATATCAAATAGATGCTTAACATCGAAGGAGTTTACAACCTTTCTAGGTGAAAGAAATATTAATCATGTTAAAGTTGCAGTTCATTCACCGCAAGCGAGCGATCAATAAACAGAAGTTTAGCTAAGCACAGCGAACCTGTATTCTATTCAGATTGGTTTGAACAATTAAAACAAAATTTTGATCTAATCAATTCAGTTTTTAGATCAATTAGGGATAAAGTACATGAGAAAGCGGTATATAAAATCGATGAAGTGCAAAGATGCAACTTATGGAGTCATGCAAAAAAAAAAAAAAAAAACTAAAAATTCAAAGTACAAGAGTTTAAGGAAAGAGATATTATTCTGATTAAGAATGGAGACACTTCCGTAAGTATGAATAAAAACAGAATAGCGAAGTTCAAAGAACCGTATTTGATTTAAAAAAAAAAAAAAAACTTCCGAATGATAGATATTAAAAGCGATACTTATGAGTAATGATAATCTCGGCCGGTTAGGTATTATCTGTGATAAAATTGTAATAGATATAATTGAAAGTATTTCTATGATCGACATCGATTACTTTGTCGTGTCAGGTCAGCCGAGTTGTAGTAGAATATATTTGAATATAACGAAAAATAAGTATTTAACAAACACTATATTGCAATTGCCCATAATTAGTACTTAAGTTTTTAGCATAAGCGGTCACACTGACATAAAATAGATAAGATGAGATAAATGCAGAAGCTCTAGTCGAGTGCAAGCAACAAACGAGTGTGGACGTTACTAAAGTAACAATAATTTTCAGGAGTTTGAAGAATTTTTCATAAACACATGTCAACAAGTAAAATCGTGAACGATTTTTATTTGCAAATTGTAATACAAAATGATCTAAATATTTAATAGAAAAAGAAATAGCTGTATTATATAGCACGATTCATCTTTGAATATGGTTAGATATATAATAAAATGAGCGCATGCTTTTATTTGCTGACATGACAGTTTTGTACAGATAGATAAAATAATCCGTATTCTATATTGGCTTTGAAGTTGGAATATGAAATTGAAATATGGAATATGGAATAGTTCATTGCTTTTCATTTTAAAAATCAAAATTCAAGTTTAAAATTAAAAAAAAAAAAAAAAAACAAAAAAAAAAACATATACTATATATACTATATATATATACCATGTCTTATTGTAAGTACAAACATAAAAAATTGAATGCAAAATACGAATTTACTGACCATTTTTTTCATTTGCAGACAACTACATTTCCGGCGGGATTCACGATGATGTGATTGAAATGGAACCACTTTATGCTGGTATTCGTAACTACAGAATGCGCTATTTGGCGGCCTATCGTCGATTAATAAATGAAGATATTGACGAAGGCATAGAGGCTGATATGCATTCAGGAAGTGTACCTCGCATCCCACAGAATGGTAATTTTATTGAGTCGAACGAAGAAATAGATGAAGGTATACAAGCCGACTTGGACTAACCCAAAATGGCGATGTTCCCGTGAGATATAGGAACTGCGAAGTGAAAACATTTTATTTATTTTGAACATTTCAATTATTATTTCAAAACCAAACACACAAAAAAAAAAAAAATTACATTTTATTGTATAATTTAAAAATATTTTGGAAATGGTACTTATAATTGCATTAAATAAACGTTTGAATTGTACACAACCATCTGAAAATAAACGGCATTTTAAACATGGCTCATTTGTGATTCTATATTTATAGTACTTCTACATACGAGTATAGCCCAATTAGTTAAATGCCATTGGTCTGGTGTGGATTCCTACACTCTAATGGAGGTTTCTACATCAGAAACTGGGTTTTAAATTCGCCATACGTGCTGCAGGCACTAGGTGCGGATAATATTACAGATGTCGACATAAAAACTGAGAAAGATTAGGTGCGCGGCATGTGGTGGAACACGACAAACGATACTCTGACGTTCAAGGTTTCTAAGCGTTATAAATCAGAGGACTTGCTGCTAGAGCGACTCGTCGACCAACAAAGGGTGAGGTATTGAGCTTGCTGATGTTTTTGGCGCATATGGAAGAAATGCAAATTTAGCGTTGCTATACAACGCTGAAATACGCTGACGACCTGGATATAGAGCTACATACGAACGTTGATGCGAGTGAAAAGGGCTATGCCGCGGCAAGCTACATGTGTGTGCTTATTGGGCAGCAAGACAAAGGTGGCACCGCTTAAGCAAATGTCAATTCACCGCCTAGCACTACAAGCAGCGGTGCTAGCAGCACGGTACAATATGGCTTTATCATCCACACACACACACACACACACACACACACACACACACACACACACACACACACACACACACACACACACACACACACACACACACACACACACACACACACACACACACACACACACAATTAAATTCAAACGCCACACTTTCTGGTCAGACTCACGTACAGTGTTGTATTGGCTGAGATCTGATCACAGACAGTACCGAATATTTGTCGCCTTACAAGTTAGTGCAATTTTGGTCCTCAGCGACGTATCGGAATGGCGATGGGTGCCCACATCTGACAACGTGGCAGATGAAGCAACAAAATGGCAACATACTTAAGGGACTGGCATATTTGTGGTTGCCATATGCTGGATGGCCCGTCGAGCGGCATGTGGCCGCTGAGCTGGCGAACGAAGAACAACATGCGCAATATGTTGAACACTGCGTTGAGGATGATAATACGTTATGTGGTGAGTTAATTGACGCTTTCAAAATTTTCTACTTGGCACAGATTATAGTGCTGTACGGTCACAGTCGTATCGTCAGCTCGCACCTGGAAGATCAAATAGAAGACAGACCAATGGTCAACATTGCAAACACAAGAAGATTTTCGTGATGCTGAGCTTTATTTACAGAGACAGGTGCAGTGCGTCAAGTAGCAAGTGGAAATTTTTAGTTTAAAAAATGTTAGTTTAGTTAAAAAAAACTGCCCATTGGGCGCTCAAGTCATTAATACAAGCTTGCGCCGTATTTGGACGACAGCAGAGTTCTTTGGTTTTCAAGGGGGGGGGGGGGTGAGAGTCGGGTATGGTGTTTCGAGCATTTCGACCTAGCCAAATAATTCGCTAATAATAATTCAGCTATTCGTATTGGACATACATTTGAGGTATTATCACACAAACAATGAGACCGTCGTCAACGATGTCCAGCAGTTCTATTCTATAGCAAAGTTGCGAGCGCTGCTAAATAAAATTCGCAATAATTCAGAAAAGTGTAAAAATCAGCGTGTAATGCCGAAGCCACCACAAATGGCAAATCTACATGATGCAAGTTTGGCTGCGTTTCATCACCTTTTCAGCTACACTGGGGTGGATTATTTTGGCTCAATACTGGTTTCGGTACGAAGAAGCACTGAAAAACGATATGGCGTATTACATGCCTCACAACACTGGCGATGTGGAAGTCCTTTGAAAATGTGGAGCGACAATGGCACCATTTTGCAGGGAGCGAACGGCGAGTGGCTTGAAGCCTTTGACAGGCCGAAATATAAAAATGGATTTTCATACCTCCAGCTTAGAAAGACACACTCAATAGGACATTGACATCCTGACGTCCGACAGATGAGTTGCTCTGAGCTGCTCTAACAGAGGTAAAGTATCTAGTAAATTCGCGCCCACTAACATACATTCCGCTTACTGACGAAGGCGACGAGGCGCTGACGCCCAACCATTTTTTACTGGGCAATTCGAACGGCGTCAAACCCTTATAGCCATATGATACATTAATAATGTGAGCATATATATTCCCATTATATTTTTTGGGATTTTAGGTGTGTATGTCTATATACATACAGCAACATTTTTCAGGTCGACTCGTATAGGTCACACTTGAATTTAGTTTTTATTTTTATTAAAATTTACAGAATCAATGTATATAAACGGAGTATAAACGGAATTAAAACTACATTCGATTGTTTTCTTCCTCAGCTCATAGTTTCGAAAACATTACAACTGAAGCTCGTCAACATATTGGCAAGCGCACCCACAACAGTTTCTAGTCTGAAACTGAAGAGTATGTTTTCTTCTCTATTCTTTTAACTGAAATCAAAGGAACCGAAAGGAACAAAAAAATGTAGCAACTATGCGGATTACGCTATATTATTAAATTATTCGGTCGGAATGTACGAAATGGACAAATCATATTCCTCTTTTTCATTGTGTGTATACAGCGGCGCCAAACCGAAACAATACATATTCACTTTGACTTTTTTGTTGCTATTTTTTAGCGAATTGAGAGAGATGAGCGAGAGAGAGAGAGAGAGTGAATGCTTTGTGAGTGAGAATCTTTGATATTAACCGAGGGCGTCACATGGTTTTTAACTATATTCGACACAATACATTAAAAAAAAACATTACCCGCACCTCTTCAAATTCATAAAAAAAAAAACAAATAAAAAAGAAATAAAAAGAAAACAAATGAATATGTTGTGTTTAAGTGTGTTGAAAAGGGTGTGAATGATTTGCATTTGCCTATTTATATATATATAGAAATATAATGGATGAGTTCAATTATGTGATTTGCTCATAATCCACTCTTATCGCCGAGGAGTAGAAGTACACATTTAAATCACACCTTGTACATGTGCATCGGATAAATGAAGTCCAAACTCAAATCAGTAAACTACAGTAAAATAGAATTCCATTGAAAAGGAACAATCCAAAATGAGTTTAGTGTGAGCATTGCATCTATAAGAACGGGGAGTGAATAGACAAGAATATATTATAAGTAGGTATTCTATTGTCTGTTATGGTTGGTTAGTGTAGTACTGTGTACTGTTGAAGATGTTGTGCAATCCAAACGTTAATGGTCTGTCAATTATCGCCACCCAGTAAATGTAATGATAAGATATTGCCCCAGCACAGCGCAGTGAAAACAGAAATAGTATGTGTGTAAGAGAAGAAGAAGGGGAAACTGAATCAATATCGACAGGATACTGCGTTTGTTTCTGAATATGTTTGTGCCAAGTTATTCCATAAAGGATATAAGTTGCTCTGTGTACATAGATGTTTTCTTTACACGTCTCCAGCACTTTAGTACATCATTTAGTGTGAATTAGTTATGGGCATCGACAACATACAAGCACAGACGTCAATAGGGCGTTACATTAGGAGCGAGTTAGAAGGAAAGAGAAGCGCATTATAACAATGCTAGATATATATATATATATATATATATATATATATATATATATATATATATATATATATATATATATATATATATATATATATATATATATATATATATATATATATATATATATATATATATATATATATATATATATATATGCAAGTACAACCTTATACTACCACGGCCCCCACTTTCAAAACAATGTTTGTTTGTATTCATTTGCAGGTGACTGTTGTTGACATCACTTTTTGAGTTCTAAAATTTATTATTTGATTTTCTGATTTTCTGATTTTCTGATTTTCTAATTTTCATTTGTTAGTGCAGAGCTATAACAAGAATATCTATTTATAAATGAACATCTATTAGTAAGTACAAGTAAATCTCGGAACTTCGGCTTTAATACATTTCACATAAACTCTATCCTGTAAACTCTATTATTGCTAAAGCGATGATTTTAATTCATCGTTCATTCATATTTAATTTAACTCATCCGAAAACTGGGCGGTAGGTTTGCATGAAGGCTGTCTGTAGAAATTACTGTGAAGCTTCTGTCCATAGCAATAAAAGAGGTGATAAATTCTTTTTCTGACATAACTTATTTCATAGCTGAAATTATGGTACGTAAAGTGGAATAATTCAAATGATTTCGACAAACTATAGTTTGTTGACTATATACGCTAAAAGTAATGCGTTCGTTTGGGGTTTACGAAAGCAATAAAAATCTTATGTATCTTAACGTGCACTTTGAAAATAGCATTTAAATAAATAGGCAAAGCCAAAATGTGTTTGCTTTGAGCAGTGCAACAAGAGAGGCTAAAAATGTATTAGAAATATGGTTCTAATAGTTACACTCTGCACAATGAAAATCTGTAAGCAGGGTATATTAGGTTTGTTGAAATGTCAAAATGTATGCTACATAGCGAAGCAAGCCTCTGAGACACCATAAAATACACTGTTAAAAAGAAATTAGTTTTCCGTAGTTGAATTGCTCCATATCTGAAACAAAAATATAGTCAATACGGATATTCTTAAACGAAGTACACAATTTTTGATGCAAGAACTATTTTTTCAATATCGAAATTCTCAATTTTAACACGCGTGAGGCTGTTTTTGAACCAAAAACAGGTTTGATTTAAGTACAAAATGAGCATAGGTAAAACAAGAAAAAACGTTAACTTCGGTGGCATGAATAGCATGAATTTATTTAAATTTTGGATCGAGCGTAGGTTGAACCAGAGCCGTCTTTAATGTTACGCGTCGCGCTCGTCAGTTGAGCTATTGAGTCCTCAAATGTTTACTGATTCAAATGTACAATATATTATATAATTAAAATATTATTCATTGGATTCAGGCTTTGGTATGTAGTTGACCAATTTAAAAACAATTATTGTTTCAACTTCACTAATTGTTTCAATTTCATTTTGTGTTTTAGCTATATCTTCTGGTGGCCTTTTTCGAAGTTAAATTACATCTATTTTTAAAATGTCTCCATATCAAATTTCAAACCAATATATCAAAGATTGAGGATACAGTTACGCCCAGATAGACAGAAGGACATTGCTAGATCGACTCGTCTTGTCATGCTGATCATGGGTATATGTACATTATTGGATCTCCGATGTTTCCTTTCAGGCATTGCAAACAATATGACTTAATTATAATATTGTTCATACTTTGTGTGAATAGTATAAAAATCGTAATATGTGCGTTTTTGCTTTATATTGCACGCCCATTTGGACATATATGAAGCGTTTGTCCATAAGAATCATATAAAACGGCTTAATTGGCTGTTGCGCAGCGGTAGTAAACTGTCTTTGCCATCCATAAGATGAAACTATATCAAATTTTAAGTTGATATTGACATTTTCCATACAAATGCATGATAGTGAGCGGTGGGTTTGTATGGGGGCTACCCAAAAAAGTGGACAGGACACGTCCATAAATAGGCTCCACATTGCATTTCAACCTAATATTGTCTTTAAAAAAGAAGTTTTCCATTCAAAAATTAAAAAGTGGGCAGTAGGTTTGTATGGGGTCTACCCCAAAAAGTGTGCGTGCCGGGGCAACCTTGATACTCTATTAAACTGCAATAAAAAGAAGTGTATATGTCAATTTTGAACTGGATAGCATAAACATTAGTCCCCAAAAAATGCGCAATAACATACAGACGGACAGACGGATATGGCCGCATCGACTCGTCTTGTCGAGCTGATCAAGAATTTATATACTTTATGGGGTCTAGGACGCCTCTTTTAATGCATTACAAACTTTCAGGCAAACTGATAATACCATTTTACTCTATGTGTGAATGGTATCATAAACAAGAAAATCGCGGTGAATTGGCTCCCATTAAATACAGGATTGCTTAAAGTTGAAATAATAGCGATTAAACGTAATGCTTTTCAGCTTTCCTTTAACGCAAACAGAAGCATGCTATTAACTTAAAAACTAAGTTCGAAATTCGTTTGACGTGATAACGTCTGTTAAATCGGTTGGTTTAGCGCAGAAGCATGACACATTTCACACGTTCCGTTTACCGTTACAACACGACACTAAACGAACGAAAAGCAAAAGGCAGAACATGTAATCGAACACATATGAATACATGTGACGATTGTGACGTTCCGCCTGAACGAGCAAGCGATAGACAGACCAGCGTGCATTGGCTTGTTGAAAGCTATAGTTATGTGTGTGTGTGCGTTTGCAAATTAGTGTTATCTAGCGCGCGGAGGGGTGAGGTATGTACATGGTAGAATATATGAAGAATAACATTGTAAGTGTATAATAAAGTTTGTTTCAAATAAAATACACGGACAAAGTAAACAAAACACGCACACCATAGATCAAGGAAGACGACAATAACATTTACTTTTGCATTTGAGGACCAAAAACAACAACAAAAGGCTTTTAAAGTTGCTGGTGGTCAGTTGAAGAGAGAGAGAGAGAGAGAGAGAGAGAGAGAGAGAGAGATCGTATATTTCACTCTTTGTTGTTGGTAACGACACTCTTTTATATGACAATTTTTTTGTGTACTGATTGAATTATTGAAATTACATTAGAATTCAATTCACAAAAGTATGAAATTTTTCATCAATGTTTTCTTATGACGTTATCACTTAAAATTATCGTCCGTAAACCGACTTTACAGACAACCATTTTTTTACAAAAAAAATTGGCACTATGGAAACACATGTCGCTTTGGCTGTGAATGGCAAATTCAACTATCAATTTGCTAGTTGGTTTAGTAATTTGCCAGTTTATTAATTAAAACATAGAAAATGATTAATTGTTTTGATGTAGATTAATCAGAAATTGTACACATTATCTGCAACGAAAGGCCTATTTATTTACAAAATAAATTTTCTAGGTGTATTGCGATTCACATGCAATATCAAAAATTTGTGAACTATCGCCGACTGGAGTCCTGAATATTGGTATGAATTATAAGAATAGAAAATACATCTGAATTAATTTGTCGGGATTAAAATCGGGATAATTAAATTATTTATGTTATGTGATATGCGAGATAGTGACTTCATATTCAAAACTGGTGGTTTTCGCTCGGCTTTCTATAAAATATTTATACTTACTCTGGATGGGACCTTTGTATGTAACTATTACTTATTTATATACATAGGTCTAACACAATTCAAATATTTATAGATGTAGATATTTTTGTATCGACAATTTAATGTAAATAATTTTGGTGTCTGTTCACAAAGGGAGACGGTTTAAGGTTGACCGTTGCTAATGCGAGTATCTTCTTTTTCTTTCTTCATATTTTTCAGAACAAGTTTTAATGGAGTATGCGTCGGACCCAGAATGAAACAAATTAACACACAGGCTCAGCTCCGATGCACACATATACGATTATCACATATAACACACGCACACACACACACACACACACACTACTATTCGATATAATTTGTTTTATTGGTAAAAATGAGCAATATTTCTTCAAAAATATTGCAAAGTGAAACAAGAACAAAATCTAATACGAAATCGGTAATTGTATTTTCAGAAATGAATACAAAAATGAATACATTTATTCAATAATATAATATTTCCCTTAGAAAGCCGCTTGAAATAAGGATCAAATCAAATTGTGTTCCGCTAAACTCTGTAGATCAGGATTAGCACTACGATACAACATACCTACATAAATTTACGGTTCAACATCCCACAACTGATCGATCTCGAAATGGGCCATGTAAAAAGTTTTAAGATTAGTGGTTATCAATAGTATGGTGAGTACGGATTTTCTTTAACGAAGTACAAAATTCTTGGTCCAAAAACTTTATGTTTCAAACCTGAAACTCTTAAATTAGCTATCTTCAAGCTCTACTGAGCTTGATTTAAGAAAAAATTGGATTCATTTGAGTACGAAAAGGCTAAAAAATCACAACCCGTTGCTTTTCCCATTTACTGTCGATGCGAAGAAATTGAAATAGCTGAGAGAGTAAATTGTATTTTTCACTCATGTTTACGAATTTTCTACTTACTTCAAATCAAAAATTACGTATTTGACATTCTGAGACATTTGTACTTAAATTGAGAACAGATTTGTTTTTATACTTATTTCAAGAATTCATACTTATTTAAGTATTTCCGCGCTTGATTTATAAATGTATCCAGTTTTGTACTTGATTCAAAAAAAAAAAAAAAAAAAATTGAGTTTCAGTTGTATAAAAAATTGTTGCGCCTTCGATTAAAAACAAAAATTTCAAACCTATTTTTAGAATGGCTTCTTTTCTGTGTAGATATACGAATTTTATTCCGTATTCCCTAAGGCTCAAGAATAAGTCTTACTACTTACTTCGTTACAAAGTGTTCCTAGGAGTAGGAGGTTAACAATTGGAATAAAATGCGTTAAGTAATTCCTGAACTACCCCTCTCCGAATGGTCGGAGATAATGGCGCGTTCATAAGCTGGCTAAAACGGTCCATGTGCGCAGCGATATATTGAAGCTTTACAATAAAATCACTGACACTACTTTTCGTACAAACCGTGTACTATTACAATTTTCAGAAAAATGACAAGTAATTTTTGACCATTTTGTAGACTCAAACAAAAAACTGAAAACCACACTTACTACAAATTCCAATTTTATTTTGAAACTACTTGATTAAAAGGTGCTACCTGGAAACATAAATACATATGCACTCTACATATTCTCCAATCTAAATAGCGGAAAACTACTTCTACCGCATTTTGCCACGTGCTCACGAGGCTGCCAACGTGCGCTTTACTCGTATAGAAATACAGCCATATAAATAACCAAATTACATAAAACAAGAAAAAACGTTAACTTCAGTTGAACCGAAGCTCTAATACCATTCACACGAAATTTTAAATAGTATTGTAAAACATAAAAGTGGGGGTTTCAATTGGGGTTAAACTAAAAAGCGGGCGGTTCACTCGTGTATGAAGCGATGTAGTTGATGTGTAAGATGCCGCCATATCGAACTTCAAGTTGATATTGACGTATTCTATACAAATGCATAAAAGTGAACTCTGGGTTTATATATGACTATCTCAAAAAGTGGGCGGGACACGCCCATTTGTATATGTATATGAAGCGGTTGTCCATTAAAATCCACCAAATCAAAATTCAAGCTAATATTGATATAAATGAAGAATTTTTTCATAAAAAAAATACAAAATTGCACAAAATTGTATGGCGGTTACCCCAAAAAGTGGGCGAGCTACGCCCATTAGTCTATGTATGTTAAGCGGATGTCTATAAAATGACACCACATTGCATTTCAACCTAATATTGACTTCAATAAAGAAGTTTTCATAAAAAAAGTCAAAAGTGGGCAGTCGGTTTGTATGGGGTCTACCCCAAAAATTGGGCGGGTCCCACCCGTTTCCATATCAATTACTAAGTTGATATTAACTACAATAAAAAAGTTTTTCATACAAAAAGTCAAAAGTCGGCAGTAGGTTTGTATGGGAGCTACACCAAAAAGTGGACGTGGCGGCACAATCTTGACACTCTATTAAACTGCAATAAAAAGAAGTGTATGGTCAAAATATCAACTCGATAGCATTAAAATTGGTCCCCTAAAAATTCCCAACAACATACAGACGGACAGATGGACATGGCTAGATCGACTCGTCTCGTCGCGCTGATCAAGAATATATATACTTTACGGGATCTACGAGGACTACTTTAATGCGTTACAAACTTTCAGACAAACTGATAATACCATTTCACACAATGTGTGAATGGCATAAAAAGGGTAACCACGAACCCGATACACAAAAATTACATTTTAGAAGCAGTGACTTTTTAGGTTTCATTTGGTGTTTCGGTATATTGGTTTTGAGCTTGATAGAGTTTCATGGTTTCAATGCTTGACGCAGAATCCCACACAATACTTATCTCTTTCTTTTATACATATTTCTCATATTTCATTCGCGCTATTTCAGTAATTGTATATGGTAACACAAAAATCTTCTCGTTAGCTAAGTACAAAACGTAACTAATTGGCGGAATAAGTTGAATAACACGATTTGCAAACACATAGAAAGAAACACACACAGCAACATTGTCAATAAGACAGTGAACGAGAGTCCACGCAAGTGACGAAAGTTCGTCTCAGTATGGCCGCAGCATGAGCACTATATTATATGAGCAATAACGCAAACGTGTAATTTGTCAATAAAAATGTTTTTATTGTTCAATCTGAATATGTTAAAGCATACAAAATTGGATCACAGTGGTCCGGAATATAGGGATTTACAAATATTCACCACAAAATGGTATTAACGCATATGGGGACCTATAGCTCAAACTATTTTTGGTACCATTCACACATAGTGTATATATATATATATATATATTCTTCATCAGTCTCAAAAGACTGTCTGTCTATCGTATGCAGACGGAGTATCCATATCGACGTGCTGCGCCCACTTTTAGAGGTAAAACCAACAGAGCCCACTTTTGGAATAACCCCCATACAAACCCACCTCCCACTTTTGGGTTTTTGTAAGAAAAACGTATTTATTACAGTGGATCTCAACTTGAAATTTGATTTGGTGATATTTTAGCAACGTACGCTTCATATATATCAGAAGGATAGCGCCCATAGCGCCAACTCCCTGGCTCACGGTATTGTGGTCGAACAGGACGAATATGCGACATAACACCAAGATAAAATACAGTATTAACAGTTTGGCCAGGTGGGACGAACTCTCGGTGTATAATGCCCTCGGAAACGTAGAAACACATCAACATTGTCTTCATTTTTGACTTCTTAAGATGACTTTTTTTCGGTTTTGGCTCGTCTAGATGCTTCCATTCGGCAGTTTGACGTTTGGTTTCGGGGTCATATTGAAAGCACAACGTCTCATCACCAGTCACAATCGAATACTTGAGGTTTTCTTCATTTCTCGACTCTTTAATCAAGTCTTTAGATTCGGATTCGGAGGAATTTTTGGTCGTCAGTCAATTTGTGCGGAAAAAACTGTGAACACACCTTCCGTAGATCCAATTTCTCTGGCAAAATGCGATGAATCGAATCTTTGGGAGTATTTAATTCCATTTCCATATAACGCAACGAAGATTTCGGCTCATTTTGTATTAATTCACGAACTTTTTTAATGTTCTTTTCGATCACCACTGATTTTGGCCGGCCGGACTTTTCATCGTCACAGAGGTCTTCACGACCTTCTTGAAAACGTTTAAACCGCACGTGAACATTGCTACGGGATAGACAATTGTCACCATCATTTGCAACGTTTTGTTGAATGTTTTACAAAGTTTAAAACAGAAATTAATATTTGCTCTTTGTTCGAGATTCATTTTTCGACCGATGCCCAAAAGATTCTGTCACTTTTAGCGCGATAACCTCGCTTGCAGTGGTCCGATTGTCATAAAATTTTTAAAAGATGTCAGTGAAGGATGTGCCTTTCCAACACATGTACCTACCAATAGGTGGCGCAACCAGAAACAGCTGTTTTTAAAAAGTTGAGTTTCTTTTGCGACAGACCTTATATATCAGTATGTGTACCCTGCCCACTTTGAGGGACAATCCCCATGCAAACTCACCACCAACTTTTGAGTTTTTGTATAAAAAATAAAAAAAAAATTATAGTCAAAAGTGTGTTTTTATAAATGCTTCACAACTATATATTAATGGGCGTGTCCCACACAGTTTTCGGGCTTGCTAAAATAAAGACCCACCAGTAGATATAGTCGTGTCCGTCTGTCCATCAGTCCGACCAACCGGAAGTTTAAACGGCAAGATATTTGAATACTACAATATAAGCGATAGAGAATTCTAGTTTAGATATTTTAACTCTTATTTTCCCTCTTCAGATAAAGTGGATTAAATAAACATGCCAAACCTACTTTAATGCCAAATTAGGTATAACTTACGTAAATCTTAATAAAATATGCCGCATCGGTACAGATTGGACCACTATAAGAGGTAGGCCCTTATACAAACTTGCCCTACATTTTTATGATTTTTGTGGGTCCATATTACACGGTGTGACATAAAAATATTCGAAGTTTTTAGTTATAAAATATATAACAAGCATGGTATTGTATTTCAATGCTAATATTTATACAAAATACGATCCATTTAACTCAATACAACTTTTTTAACTCGCTTACTGGGATGTTCTTTAGCACCTATGTCACGGTTGCTTGTATGGCTGCAATGTCATCGTACACAAAACTCCTTTCATTGCAGTTTTCATTTTTTGGGAAGAAAAAATAATCGCACTGTGATAGATCGCCTGACATAGATCAGTCGAATACGGAGGGTGGTCGATGATACAAATCTGTTTTTTCACCAAAAATTCTTTGAATACACCAGCGACCATCATTTAACTGATGTGGAACAAAACGTGCACAAACCTTTCTTTTACCCAAGTCTATAGTTAATATTTTGTAGATTGTATAGTAAGATGAATTTAATTCTTCTACCAGCATTCTCAAAGTGAAATTTGCATCGATAGCGATTATTTCACTTACTCAGTACGATTAGATGCTTCGGGTCGTTCAGGGCCGGATCATCATTTAAATCATCACGACCGTTTTTAAATCGTGTAAACCACGTGGAAACTTGAGTACGACTCGTACAATCATCATCATAAACTTTTTTTAACAATTCGTAAGTATCAGTCAATTTTTTAACTAGCTCAAAACAAGATTTAATATATGCTCTTTGTTTCATTATGTTTTTACGACATAACTACAAAAACTTATGTTATTAAAAAGTGGGTAATTTTGTAACCTATCAAACGATTAGCGTAAACTTAGCTGCTTTCAAAGAAGAAAAATCTATCTTTCGAACACTGCCAACATCTATGTGTTCTATGATTTAAACTAAAAGTTCGAAATATGATCGAAATATGTTATATAGCAGTTAAAACGGGTTCATACGCACCATAGATTCAATTAATTTTACAATATGTGGAATCGGACCACTGCAGCCCGATCAGTAGGGGGTTAGAAATATCCATCATCAAACTTACTTCTGATTTTTATTCCATTCCCACATAGTATTATCAGTTTGTCTGAAAGTTTGTAACGCATTAAAGAAGGCATCGTAGACCCCATAAAGTGTATATATTCTTGATCAGCTCGACGAGACAAATCGATGTAGCCATGTCCGTCTGTCCGTCTGTATGTTGTTGCGCATTTTTTGGGGACCAATTTTTATGCTATCCAGTTGAAATTTTGCACGTACACTTCTTCTTATTGCAGTTTAAAAGAGTGTCAATAGAGTGCCCTACCCACTTTTTGGGGTAGCCCCCATACAAACTCACCGCCCACTTTTGACTTTTTGTGTAAAAAACACTTTTATTGTAGTCAACTTAATAATTGATATAGTAACTTAGAGTAGACGGCTGCTTGACATATACATTAATGGGTCGCACCCGCCCACTATTTGGGGTAGGTCCCAAACAAACGTACTGCCCACTTTTGACTTTTTGTAAGAAAACTTCTTTATTAAATTCAATATTAGGTTAAAATGCAATGTGGTGCCCTTTTATGGTCACCCGCTTAACATACATAGACTAACGGGCGTGGCCCGCCCACTATTTGGGGTAGCTCCCATACGAACCCAGCGCCCAGTTTTGTGTTTTTCTAAGGAAAACTTCTTTATTAAATTCAATATTAGGTTGAAATGCGATATTGTGCCACAAGACAACCGCTTAAAATACATATACTAATAGGCGTGGCCCGCCCACTTTTTGGGGTAGCTCCCATACAAACCCACCGTGCAATTTTGTGTTTTTTAAGAAAAACTTTTACATTTAAATCAATATTAGCTTGAAATTTGATTTGGTGGATTTTAGTGGACAACCGCTTCATATACATATACAAATGGGCATGTTCCGCCCACTTTTTGAAGTAGTCCCATATAAACCCACAGTTCACTTTTATGCATGTGTATGGAAAACGTCAATATCAACTTGAATCTACATCTACTACATCGTTTTATACACATCTACTAGTGAGCTTGTACCACCCACTTTTTGGGGTAGCCCCTATTTAAACCCCCACTTTTATGTTTTACAATAATATTTTAAATTTCGTGTGAATGGTATTAGAGCTTCGGTTCAACCGAAGTTAACTTTATTTCTTGTTTTTTTTTTTTTGTTTGTTTGTGTTGCCACTTAAGTACTACCGAAAGGTTGACGCACAGCTGGTAGAGTTGTTGGGTAAACTTTTTAGTTTTAGTTCCGGGCAATAAATTCAAATTGTTTTTTTTCGAAACTACACAAAAAAAGGTCACAAAAATACAATTAATTTGCATTAAACTAAATATCACTGTAAATTATCAATTATGATACTGAAAAAAAAAACATAAAAAAAGAAACAAAAAATAATGCAAAACAAAAATTAGACTAATTTATTCTTGCGTGGTGTCTACGTGGTGTCTACCCCATGTTGCTGAGTTCGAAAACGTTTGTGAAATGGCTATAAAAATCCAATCGCTCTAAATTCTGTGACATGGTGAATTTTTTTGAACTGGTAACCAAATCGGCGATTTCTGTGGCACCCCTGATAATATTTTCTCCCATCTTGTAACCTTCCATTTGTGTTCACCGCATAGCTCTATCAACTCAAATATGATGTGTATCTGCATGTGGATGAACCTTATTAATGGAATACCATATAAATACAAGCGGTATCATCTATTCATTTAAGTTCTACTCAAACACCTGATTCGTCTGCCTTATTAAAGAGACTAATATCAATTAAATTTGAAACCCCTTGACTATGTAAAAACAAAGACAAGAGCCTAACCGCAGTTCACAAAACTTCTGATATCATTCTTATTTTTTTTTGTATTGTTGGGATTTATTGTAATATGCGATTAAGCGTTGGTCATGTGTAGGTAATTTTGTATACTATAAAATACTATTACTTTTCTAGGACATAAAATTCTCTCCTCAATTGAAAGCATCTTCAGTGAAGGCTAACACTATTTCGCAACATGGCGAACGTTTCATTACATTTTACAATCAATTCCAAAAGTACAAACGAAAAACTTAAACATTTCGGCACAAAATTGATATCAGAAGTTTTCTGAGTTACATGTAGGCTTTCATCACTTTGTTTTTACATCGTCAAGTGGTATTTTTATTTAATGCATATGCACACACATACAGTTTAAATATGAATTCTAGTTTGGTGGCATATTATAATGGATAAACGATGATATCGGTGCTAGTATTTTGCAAAATACATAAATCATAAATAAATAAACACAACAATAAAAATTCCGCTTAGATACGATGAAACAATAAAAATAATAAAAGTACATAATACTTGTACAAGTTTATGATATGAATAGGAAATCGATTGGAAAAAAATTTATTTACATAGTTGATAGCAAAATATTAGGCGGCATTGAATATGTGGTAAAATATGGCTTACTAAATATGCTGTGAAACAGAGATCGGTGTACACTCAAGGTTCCGTTCTTAGACTGAAATTAGTTATAAAATGAAGTTTTCATTGTCGAGTTCTGTGCTCCGGAACTACATTTTGCCAAATGCAGCTGTGACTGCATGGAAATGATAAGAGAATAGCAAGCAATCAATAAGGATGCAAGAGGTGAAGGAAAATAAAAAGAATGTATCTAAACAGGCCTCACTTTTTATTAGTTTTATAAAAATCACTCAATACGTTATAATAAATTTCAATATCAAATAATAACGAACTAAACCAAGTGAAGTTAATCAACTCTACTGCAAGGTTGAAACCAACTTATGAATAATGGGTTAAAGGACCATTTTGGTCTCTACCTAATTTTTCGGAAAATAGCGAAGCGAACCTATTTTTTTTAAAGTGAAGTAGAGGCTGCCGGTAGCACTATGGATCTATTATATGTTGCAAAAACTAAAATGCAGTGGTATGCAACACCGCTTCCCAGTCCTATTGACACTCCTGCGGAGAATATTATTTCTATGTATACAACCAGGATCAACTCGATTTGCTATGTCCAGATGCCAAGATATACTGTCTACTTTTTTGCTATTTTTTCCTCCATAATAATAATAAAAAAAAAAAAATAATTACACAGGTCTACAAATACCGGGGTCAAGTCAGTTGTTGGAAAGCTAAGGATCATTAACGAAGTAATCTGCTGCGTAGAATCCGAATCCAAGGTCAGAATTGGCCCATCACGTTAGAATTTTTAGATAATGCTAATGACTTCGACAGGATATTAATCTCTTGAACTCTTAAATTAAAAGGTAAGAGTAGTACCAAATGATGTAACTGGAGAGACAGACCACAAACATTTTTTGCACCCTCTACATTACCTCAAAAGTAGGAAAAAACGCCGTTTTTCGGGTACATAACCTCAAATATCTCAAAACGTGGTGAGCCAATTCTGACCCCGGATTCGGATTCTACGGAGCAAATTACTTTGGAAATGACCCTTAGCTTTCAAACAACTAAACCATGTTGAACTGTGTTATTGATAATACCAACATGTTCGGGAGAATCAAGTTCGATGGCAAATGGAAAGATATAGATACACCCACTTTGCGTGCATATTTGGCTCTACTCATACTTGCTGCAGTGTGTCTGTCGGTATGTAATCATTTATTTCCGTATTTTGCTTTAGGAAAATAATTAGCAAATTTTTTTTTTTTTTTGTAACAGTGGCAAAAATGAAGACGTACATGGTTTGTTTGATACACGTTTTAGTCGTCCTATTTTCCGATCAATTATGTCTGAGGACACTTTCCAGATCATTACACGCGCACACCGCTTCGATAATGCTATCAGCCGAAGACAAATGCGAAGTCGCGATAAGTTTGCTCCTATACGTGATTTTTGAAATAGTTGGAAAGTCCTTCTTTCAAAGTTTTATAACTGTCACGAAAATGTGACAATTGATGAACAACTGGTGGCTTTCAGAGAACGGTGCGCTTTTAGACAATATATGCCCTCAAAGCCTGCTGGACATGTATGAAAGCTACAACCATATCTCGGAAAAGCACATAATGCACAGCCTGAGAAAAACCAAGCAGAGCGTGTCGTGTTGGGCATGACTGAATTCTTGAAGGTTTAAAATACAACCGCCGATAATTTCTTTTCTTCTTATGACTTATGTGGGAACAGTTCGGAAAAATAAAACATTCATCCCATTCAAGCTGCTTATCTTCAAAAAAAAAAAAGGCCTATATTTTCTTCAACTTTTGCATTCAATGAATTCGCTATACTGGTTTCATATATCGGTCATAAAAATAAAGGTACTCTTTTGATAAGCACTATGCATAAGACAGCATTTTTTATTACTCGATAGTATTTGATTTTATCATCTCTCTAAGGAGACGTAGATGACCAAGAGGAAAATAAATCGATGGCCGAACATTGTATTTGCAAACATGCTAGATATGTATATCCGTATATATATTTATTATATTTTCCGAAGTCGACGTTTTGTGGGGAGCAATAAATTCAAATCGTAGGAGGCCAGAATTTTGGCGAGAGTTGGAGCTTTCTTTGGCTGAAGAACACATGATGAGACGATCCAACAAACCAAGACAACAATTCTCAGCTGAGCTACTGGCTGAGATAAGAAAACCACCCACAGGTTCCGTAGCCCCTACAGGCAGTATTACTAAAACCCCCAGCTCTGAGAAAGCGTGGAAATTGCAATTGCTGCAATTCCAAAAGTGACAACCAGTGTGTAACATGCGTGAAATGTTTTTGCAAACTAAACATGAATGTAATATGCTTATCCTGTAATAAATGAATAAGAAAGTAATAAATAAAAAAGTAATAAATAAATAAGTAATAAATATTCCCGATAAATGCTACTGTAGAATTGTGTTGTATTTTGTTCACTAAATTCCAATTTCCAATTTCTTTTAGTTACTTGAATATCATTTATTTAGAAAAAGACCGCATGAGCTTATAAGTTGCAAGTCGATATTTTGTGCCATTGCAAAGTTAAAGAAAAACAAGAAAAAACGTTAACTTCGGTTGAACCGAAAGAACCTCTAATACCAGTCACACGAAACTTTAAATAATATTGTAATACATAAAAGTGGGGGTTGAAATAGGGGGATACCCCAAAAAGTGGGTGGTACACGCTCACTATTAGATGTGTATGAAGCGATGTAGTAGATGTGTAAGATGCCGCCACATGGAATTTCAAGTTGATATTGACGTTTTCAATACAAACTACCTCAAAAAGTCGGCGGGACACGCCCATTTGTATATGTAGATGAAGCGGTTGTCCATTAAAATCCACAAAATCAAACTTCAAGCTAATATTGATCTAAATGAAGGCTTTTTTTTCATAAAAAACTCAAAATTGCAGGTTTGTATGGGGCTAACTCAAAAAGTGGATGGGTCACGCTCAATTGTCTATGTATGTTAAGCGGCTGTCACGATATTGCATTTCAACCTAATATTGACTTTAATACAAAAGTTTTTCTTACAAAAAGTCAAAAGTGGACCATAGGTTTGTATGGGAGCTACCCCAAATAGTGGGCGGGTCCCACCCATTAATGTATATGTCAAGCATCCGTCTACTTTAAGTTACTATATCAATTATTAAGTTGATAATGACTAGAATCAAAATGTTTTTCATACCAAAAGCCAAAAGTGTGCATTGAGTTTGTATGGAGGCTACCCCAAAAAGTGGGCGTGGCGTCTTGACACTCTATTAAACAGCAATAAAAAGAAGTGTACGTGCAAAATTTCAACTGGATAGCATCAAATTGGTCCCCAAAAATTGCGCAACAACTTTCAGGCGGACAGACGGACATGGCCAGATCGATTCGTCTCGTCGAGCTGATCAAGAATATATATGTATATACTTTATGGGGTCTGCGATGGCTCCTTTCATGCGTTACAAACTTTCAGACAAACTAATAATACCATTTCACACTATGTGTGAGTGGTATAAAAAATTGGACCAAAACAAAACCTTGCAGCAGGGTTAAGCCAGTATTGTCGACAGACCACGAACATTCGACCGAAAAAAACACGTAAAAATTCATGTCGAAGCTCATTTTCTTCACACACTTCCAATGAATGGAAACATCAGCGACCACGGTTTGCAAAGTCTTACAAGTACAGCTCCTCAAAATTGTACTCTTATCAGCAAAACAAAATTACTGAAATCATTAGCAAAATAGTAATAATACTAGGATAACAAAAGATGTGCATGGCTGCGACTTACTTTTCCGGTTATTTGCGGGTCGTTGAATCCAAATCCGATAACAGAGTAGGCTCGAGCCAACTTAAACTTAAATCAAGTTAAACTTTTCAAGACTTTGGACTTTTTCTTGAGCCGTTGAACTCGTTTCGGTGTCAAGAATGAAACAAGTACAAACGATAGCTCTTATACCATTCACACGAAGTTTCAAATCCTATTGTAAAATATAAAAGTGGGTGGTAGTGTCTTTATTAAGCATCATAGTATAATGTTTAAATTGTTCGCCTTTTGTTTTTAATTAATTGAATATTTCAATTGCGTAATAATGAGACAGATAAAATTTAGCAAAAGCCTAATGAACATACCTCGTATATGTAGTATAAGGTGTATTGTAATTTGTTTACAATGTTCTTGAAGTACGTTGTTTGATGGCAGGATTTTTTAGTCCTCATCTCCAAACAACATCTCAACCAGATCTTTATTAGCGCATTGTTCACCATCGATACGCTGTGATGAGATCCAACGCAGCAGTGTTGGCAAAAATAGTAGATGCGTACTAGGATCTGTGCGGAAGGGACAGTTCAAATTTTTCCAATAAGCGCGCTCGCCGACATCAACATGCACAAAGTGTGAACTATCGGGGGCCTTGTGCAGTGCTCCATGTATCACCGGCTCGGCCTTGACACACTGCGGGCGCCAGCTCTGTCCCTTCTCGTTGTTGCCGACGCTGAAAAGCTGCGAAATATGTTTGTATGCGGTTAAAATGATTGCTCCGTGTCGCATTAAAGATCCCCTTAGAATCTCATATTTCTCTTTCGAAAGTTCCAAGTCCATAAACAAGGCCAAAGCATCTTCGGCATCATAAATTTCAATGTGTGCTTTTTGGGGGCGTGGGAATGCTTTCCTTAATCCTTTTTATCAGCAACAGATTTTGTAATCTGCGACCTTATTTTTTCATTATCCTTGTTATATTTTATAATCAGCGCTTCCGATAAATTTTCCGTGGTCAAATCATTAGTGACTTCGGCAAGATTCCTTTTTCTCGTTAAAATTTGAACACTCCTCATATAAGCTATTAAGTTCTTCACAAGCTGCTTCCACGAAATCCTTTGGTGTGGTTGAGTTTCTAAACAGTTCAAATAACTTTGAGTTATTCAACGCCATGTTTTTTATACTGTACTTGTCTCGTCAACTTTCAGTCATAGACTAATCCAGGGAATATATAGTCTAATCTATTACCTAATAGGTATCGTTTGGATATGCTTCCTTGTCTAAAAAGATGCCTGTTACCTGTAGACCCATGGATTTAGGTCGAATTATGCAATTTTGATATTATGCACGTGTCAAAATAAGATTTGTGCGTACCTGTTAATTTAAATGAGTACTTTAATTGTGCATACTGTATATATACCTGAATATTGGGAGCCAACTTTGGCAGAGGCTCTCAGGTAAGCAATCGAATTAAAATGCCATTTTCAAACTATTATATCAAACTTATCCAGTGAGCCAAAATATTAGAGAGTGAAAAACAGAAACCATATATCTTCAACAACTTGGGGACCAATTTTTAATTATCCAGTTGAAATGTTGCACATATACTTCTTTTTATTGTAGTTTAACAGAGTATCAAGATTGACCTGCCACGCCCACTATTTGGGGTAGCACCCATACAAACCTACTGCCCACTTTTGACTTTTTGTAAGAAAACTTCTTTATTAAAGTCTACATTAGGTTGAAATGCAATGTGGTGCCTTTTTATGGTCAGCCGCTTAACATACATAGACTAACGGGCGTTGTCCGCTCACTATTTGGGGAGCCTCACATACAAAGCTATGGTCCACTTTTGACATTTTGTAAGAAAAACTTTTTTATTAAAGTCAATATTAGGTTCAACTGCAATGTGGTGCCTTTCAAGAGACAGCCGCTTAACATACATAGACAATTGAGCGTGACCCACCCACTTTTTCATGTAGCCCCCATACAAACCCACCTTGCAATTTTGTGTTTTTTATGAAAAAATCCTTCATTTAGATCAATATTAGCTTGAAATTTGATTTTGTGGATTTTACTGGACAACCGCTTCATATACATAAACAAAGGGCGTGTCCCGCCCACTTTTTGAAGTAGTCCCATATAAACCCACAGTTCACTTTTATGCATTTCTATGGAAAACGTCAATATCAACTTGAAATTCGATATGGCGGCATCTTACACATCTACTACATCGCTTCATACACATCTACTAGTGAGCGTGTACCATCCACTTTTTGGGGTAGCCCCTATTTAGACACCCACTTTTATGTTCTACAACACTATGAAACACTTTGAAAAAACCTTCGAGCCGTAGTGGTAACTATTAGTGTTGCCAGAACCTTGCATTGGAATATCTACCAATAATGCCATTTCGATCATGAACCTATCTTGGAAAGTTGATCGACTATGCTCTTATCTGAGCCACGGACCTGCCACTTTTCAATGGGTCGCCGATAACTTATGTGTAACACGCATTCAAATCAATGAATCCAACTATGCATGGTCGACAGTCCGAATTCCAATAAGTCATCGTTTTTTGGCAATCTGTAAATGTCATCTAAATTGTTCATCATTTTATGCGTGGCCTTACAAATGTCGCATGTTTGTGATGATGTTTCAGCAATTACGCTACGTATGCTGCAGTTTGTGGCCAACTTGAAAGCGGCTCAATCGCGTGGGCACAGTTTCCAATATCTGAGATTGCATATTCTGCATCGCGGCTCTAACCAAATCTGTAGACTCTTTGGCCAACAATATTTTCAGAGGTCGACAGTACCGTGTCGATGATGGATGAGGATTTTTCCAAAGTATGCGACTTCCCAATAGCACTTGTAGCGGCACAATATAAGTTCTGAATTGCTGAAACTTTGGCTATAGATTGCGTGCCCAGAACTCCCTTCGCATCCCCATTTCGAAAAAAGGACAACATTTTCGGAGTTGTCTTCATCAACTGAAATTTGACTAAATACATCTGGATGGGCTTCAACAATTCTGGCTATTGTGTCGTTCAGCATCTCTTGCAACGGAACTTCTGCACAACATTCTTCCGTTCTAATCGCATCCGGATAACACACCTTCTTAGCGGTTCGCAATACATCGTATGTTGGGAAGATATTAGCTTTACGCGCCTTTGTACCAGCTTGCAAAAGTTTATATGAGTTCTTGGTGTAATCGCCACCAATGTAAAGGGCCAACGCTTCCTCTGGAGTATATTTTATTGGCAGCTGTTGGCCTATATCCAGGCTTCTTTTTATTTTTTTTTATACCTCCGGATCTGTGGCTACAATTGAAACAATATCCGATGTACTCCGTTTTACACTTTTGTGTAGGCTAATAAGTGTTGCTCTCTGTCGTTTTTCTTTCGTCCCGCTCCCAATTTCCTGTCTGGATGTAAAATAACCAAATGTTCGTTCAACCAAGCTGCTTTGTTGCACTCGAATCGCTCTTTATCTCTATTGCATTTTCTTCACTTTTCAGACAGCCTTTTGCAGAAAATGTTGAGTTCTTCAACAATGGACACAAAACATTTATTTTCTTTTAATACATACTGCCTGTAGATTGTGAAAAACAAAAAAGCCAGATCCAAAATGCTAAAGCCAGCCAAGTTTCCCAACAATCAAAACACGTGTAGAAAACTCTTGATAACCTAAAAAAAAATCTAAAAATCTAAAAAAAAATAAAAAAAAAATAGAATTTCAATAGATTTTAACAGTTGATAGTTTGTATTTCGTTACGCTAGATCAGCCAAATCGCCCACTGTGCATCTCTTCAAACTGCTTTCAAGTAGTTTCGAAGATTCTGGGAATAAATATCATAGCTGTGTCACGAATATTGCAAAATGATCGGTTGAACACCAAGAAATATGCTCTATGGCTTCCACGAATTTCTAATGAGCTTCAAAAAGAGGCTCGAGTTCGTTTTGCTTAACATTTTCTAAAAAAAGGAAAAATTCGTAACAGCTGATCAAGATTTGTTTATAAATACGACACGGAAACCAGACGACACTCCAGGCTGTACGAGTATAACATAAAATGAGCAAATTCACAAATTGAACCAAGACAATAAAAATGGGCAACAAAAGTGATGATGTTTGTTTGGTTCAACAGAGCATAATTCCCCTGAATACTAGTTAGACAGCAACTGAAAAATGTTATATTAAAGACTGCTTAACAAAAGTTTTCAAAAATTTGTAAAAAAAAGTCTCCTGTAGCAATGCGGAGTGCATGATATTTAAGACCGTTTGGATGGTTGGATCAACAGATTAAAGAAATGTATTCAAATTATTGGAAGATATAGAAATAATGGAGATTAAAAATCTAAATCAAAAAATATTTGTTGTTATTTTTTTTTTCTTATCAATCACCACACTTTTGTTAGACCCCTCGTACGTAAAACGCCCATTAATCTATGTACATACATATATGAAAATAGGTCAACTTTTCTTCTTTCTCGAGCTAACTTATGGAATAACGACACCAAATTATCACTAGAGCATTAAACGATTTGAAAGTAATTTGTCAGATGCTGTGAAGAGTATTGAAATTTTGGATCTACAGAAGTTTACGTTTTCTCTTGTTTTACTTGTCATGAATACTCGTACTAGTTATCTGAAGAGGGAGTAGGAGTGTTCAAACTTGTAGCCTCTATTTCCTAATCTCCGATATCTTTGGTTATTCCAAAGCGGATGTGTGAAGTTTTGGAGCAGAAAGGTGGCTCAACACACAAAAAAATTGTTTAAAATCTAAAATACTCCAATTAATTTAACTGTAATCTATTCAATTCCACTGTACTCAATAAAAATTAAAAATCCCTAAAGTAGGTGGGTTTGTATGAAGGTTAAATCTAGTAGTAGGCGTGTTGCTTTGATATCGATATTCTCTCTGCCTAGGACTAATATAAGCCTCTCTACAGCAATTGACCCAAATATCTCGAAAATTGGTGAACAAAAAAAAAAAAAAAAAATAAAATGTACAGCAACACACAGACAGACAGTACCATAGTGGTAAGTGGTATTATCAACTTGTCTGAAAGTTTGTAACGCATTGAAGAAGACATCATAGTGCCCATAATGTGATCAGCTAGATGAGACGAGTTGATCGAGTCATGTCTGTCTGTCTGGATGTTGTTACGAATTTTTTGGGCACCAATTATTAAGATATCCGGTTGTAAGTCGATGCTTCACATATACTATATCAATGAGTGTGATACCCCCACTTTTTGGGGTACGTTTGGAAAAGTTTTTTATTGCAGTTAATATCGACGTGAAATTTGACATGACGAATTCTTATGGACATAAATTTCAAGGGGCGTGTCACGACCATTTTTAGGTAGAGCTCGCAAAATACGCTCAACCAAATATTTCTATGCTGTCTGCTCAGCGAAAAGATCGAGAAAAATAAACCAGACTCGCTTACTCTCTCAGCAGAACACTTCGTTTTGATACTTACGTGTTTTCTCTTGCATGCTTCTCAATGAGCAAAACACACGAAGCTCTCTTACGATAATGGCTTGATGGGAACACTTTCATTCGAGTCTCATCAAGTGAGCATCAGCAACTGAGCAAAACGAGCCAACTGATAGCTCTAAGTGTCTTTTTTGTTGTTATTGCGTTAGGTTGTGATTGTTTGATTTGTGATTCTTTAAATATTTCATCGCTGGCAAAGCGTGGAAGAGGGAAGGAGAAAGAGATGGGGCGCTAAATTGTGTGCATATGTTAAAATATATAAGTAACACACATAAATACAAAAGACAGTTTGCACAAATTTTGAGAACCAAAGTGTCGCAAGTGAACAAATGCATACAGTGAGCGACAAAAAACTCTCGTTGATTGAACCAATACCGTTTAAAAATGGAACAGAGTTGAAATGTCTCTTCGCTGAGGTTGTTATATTTTATGAATATTTTGGTTTTTTTTCACCTGATAAGTTTATAGCTTGAAACTTCATATGAATGGTATTAAAGCTGGAGTTCCGCCGAAGTTTACTTTTTTTTCTTGTTTGTTTATACTTTGCCCAGGTGATAGTGATTGGCATACGAACATTGCAAATATATACATTTGCTGTAATACAGGGTGTGTCTCAAAAGAAAGTTCACATTTAAAAAATCTATAAAAAAAAGTAAATAGTTTTTTGAAAAATGTTTATTACATATTAAAATACACACTTTGGGAATTTATTTCTTCAAAATGATATTGTCCAAATGTAAACCGTTGCGTTCACGGCATTCATTTAATCGCGACATAAAATTTCCTATGACGGCTCGGCAGGTATTCTCCGAGATGGCTGTCATTTCGTGACGGATATTTGTTTAATTGTGCCAGGAAAGTCGGTTTGTCGCCGTAAACTATAGATTTGACGTAACCCCACAGGAAAAAGTATTAAAAAAGGATTAAATCGGGACTTCGTGGAGGCCAATTTATATCATCGCTCCTGGAGATCAATTTGCCAGGAAAAATTTCATGAACTCGTGGTAGAGACCTATTGCACGTGAGTGAAGTTGCTAAAAATGCGGAACAATGATGATCTATGCACGTTTAAAGCAACACTTTTTGCTTCCGAATCGAACGGTCCGGGTTGTCACGAACAGACTGAGTAACACTGTCTACGTTTCGTTCGAACGGTCTCGAAGACGTTGGACGCCCGGATTTTGATTTTTCCAGCGTTGAACCGGTCTCTTCAAACTTCTCGACCCATTTTCCAATGAGTCGAGGGCTTGGCGCATAATTTAAATGGCGAACATGTCGAATACTGCAGAATTTCTATGCGCTACAGTCGCTGAATTACGGTTTTTGCAAAACTCACGTACGCACAACGCACGGTCCGGTCCGCTCCCGAGAAACGCTCCATACCGACTAAATTCCCAAAAGCTAGGCTACCGATTGACATACCCCCGCGCCCCACGGCATAGTTGCGTTCACGCAATCAGCAAATCAAATGCTAACTTTCTTTTGAGGCAACCTGTATTTTTTCTGCCTGCAAATTTATACAGGATTGTAGTACATTCATTTAGTAATAGGAGTGTGAAAAAATTGTCTGCTTTTTTTTTTGAAAACAAAATGGTGGTCTAAAACCAATTTTGGTAAAAGTCTTGATGAACGGTTTAAAATCAGTATTTTGTAGTTTTTAAGGTCGATGATTGAGCTACTGAATTTCGATTTAACGATTCTTGATTTAATTTCATACTCTGCAACCTCAAAAATTATAATTGAGTAAGTATTACTTAATATGAATAATCATTCTGTGTATTGAAAAGATAGAATTACATTTCCTAAAAATTATCCACCATTTTGGATGCGCCATTTTGACTTTTGAAATTTTGCATTCAGTATTGTAATCAGCGACCAGAAAAACTCCTAAATACCAAGAAACTGCAAGAAACTGTTGTTTTTCCGAAAAAGCTAAATGCCGTACAATTTAGTTTTCGGAAAATTTGACATTAGATTCGTAATCAATGACTTCAAAAATGTAACCGCCATTTTGTTTTGTGGAAATTTTGATATCCGATTCTTAATCAGCAATCTGAAATACATATAACCCAAGACGGTTTGCATTATTGGTCAACTTTTTGGGATCTTGGACCACTTTGAGGAGTACAGACAAGCGGAAATGTCTGATCGACTCGTCTCGTTGAATTTTAACTTGACAAAAACCACAAATACCACATAAAAATTAGTTCTTGGCTAAAAGCAAGAAGTACTTAAAACTATTTATAAGAAAAAAAAAAACAAAAAAAAAGGATACAATGCTGTCAATTTTCAATTGGATTTTAATTAGTTTCATTCTAATTCTTATTCCGATATTCAAACAAATGTCTGTGCCAACCCAGCCTATCCATTGGATATTCCATTACTTATTAATTGTGCCAACGAATTCGATATATTTCCATTGTTACAAATACAAAAATACCTTTTAGATTTTGTACAACAAATTTATTTGCTATAAATTGATTTCGTTACAATGTTTTACAAAATTGTTAAATTTAAACTACATTTCGACTAATTATTTTCTATTGGTTTATTCAATTACAAGTGTGCAACAATTTGTTTTTGATTATGCATTTGGTGTGATACTCTTGTTTTGCATTATTCTATGGTTTGTGGTGAACTAGAACTAGAAAATATGCACATTTATTGCATACTCGTATATGTATGTGCAAATTATTTTCAGTTTAATTGAATTGGATTTATTATTTCTGTGGTATTTAGTACGAAACGAGCAATAAACTTGAAATATTTTGTACATAATGTATGCAACTTGCAATATAAATTGGATTTGAGTTATGTAAAACTTGTAAAGCGCTTAACTTAGTATGGGAGAATAGAACAAGACTCAAAGTTCTATTGATATACTTTATATAGTAATTGCCATTATTACAACACGTTTGTGCAAACGTATGTACAGGCGAAGGGAAACATAGCAAGTCACTCAAAATATACATGTACCTATATTCATTTCCATAAAATAGTTCAGCCCGAGCATCCTCCCTGCCAATTTAGCTGTCAATTCACAGTGTTCATGCTACGAAGCTGCGTATGTCGTGATTCTCGTTGTTGTTTAGTTTCAGTTTCTCTTGAAGTAGATGCATTGGTGCGGATTTGTTCACAAAATGAAATTCTTGTTCTTCTGACGTTTCGTTATGGTAAAATTGTTTGTCTGAAAGTTTGTAACGCATTAAAGGAGGCATCGTAGATCCCACAAAGTATGTATAATCTTGATCAGCTCGACGACATGCGTCGATCTAGCGATGTGCGTCTGTCTGTCTGCATATTGTTACCCACTTTTTGGGCACTAATTTTTAACATACCCGGTTGCAATTTAGCACATAGACTTCTTTAATAGAGTATCAAAATTGTCATGCGACGCCCACTTTTTAGGGTAGCCCATACAAACCCATACAAACCCATACAAACCCATACAAACAACACGCCCACTTTTGCCTTTTGTATGCATTTTTTTTTATTGTTTTCAACATCACCTTAAAATTTGGCATGATAGCTTCTTATAAAATAACTTCTCACATATACATCAAAGGCGTGATCCCCCAACTTTTTTATGTAGTCCCCATAGAACCCACCTGCCCCACATGACGACTTCTTTTAGACGGATACTTCATAGAAATATCAAGCATCGTGTCATGCCCACTTTTAGGGCTAGCCCCTATAGACATTTACCGCTGAACCATGGAACTTTGTATGAAAACTTTCATAATACAGTAAATATTAACTTAATATTGAATATAGTGGCTTCTTATTGACAAACGCCTCATGTATAGAGAAATACATATGATTTCTCCATTATAGGAGCGGTCCCATGCAAATCCAGCACCCAATTTTGGGATTTTTCATGAATAACTATATCATTTCAGTCAAAATCAACTTAACATTTTACATGGTGGCTTCATGTGAACGCACGCTTCACATAATTTTCAAGTACCGTGGTACGCCCATTTTGAGGGGTAGGCTCCAAAAAACTAACATCCCGAATTTAACGTTATTCTTGTTAATCTGGTGTGTCACAGAAATCTCTTTCACAACAATTCCGACCTAAATCAATTTCTTAGGTATCACAAAATTCTCTTTCAGACCGTTTGAAATCACCAGCCTTTGTTAATTGCATATGTTAAGTCATCAAATCATATGGTTAAACCTAGTTTATATGCAAGTTGAATGTATTTTCTTCGTATCTTTGTCTTAGGATTTAAACGTTTAGCACATTTTATTATTCAATTTAAATTTATGAAAATGTGTATTTATTTGCTGAAAACCGAGCAGGTCGCTTTACGCAACAACAACTAATGACAGCTACATATATTTTATAACATCAGAGTTGCCAATACAAAATTAGTTTCTTTCTCGCAACATTAATCATAATTTAGTTTTGTGTATTTCCTAAAATAAATCCTACTAATATTATAAACGCGAATGTTTGTATGGATGTTTGTTACTCTTTCAGGCAAAAACTACTGAATGGATTTTAATGAAACTTTACAATAATATAGCTCATATATCAAAATAACACATAGGCTATAATTAAATCAACGCATTTATTTAGTAAATTTAAAACAAACACAGTGCAAATATTTTAATCACGTCTACTTACTTTTGTACGTCATAAAGTTTTGAAAAACGGCAAAGAAATTGCAGCGGAACTTCTTTGAGTAGACAATAAAAAGCTCATAACTACAAAATCGTTTAGCGATCATATGTTTGTCTTAAATGGTCATGTGTGCGGGACAATATTAGAGAGGCAGAGAATGAAAGAAAACCGTTGGCTTTTTGAAAGTTTAAATTTTAATTAATCAAATATTTCTTAATAGAATTTGTGTTTTAATGTAATTTAAAAATAAGCATTTGTTTAAAAAAAAAGTGTGCATGTATATGCCGCTTATCTGAATAAGTTCCAAAAATTGTTCTATAATTTTTTATATATAAAATGAAAATTTGTATATATATACATATGAGAATAGGTCGTTAAGTATTTTTCACCCTCCCACCCCCTATTTTTTAATCGCGATTTTGGTATTTTGTGGCAGGGAGTGGGGCAGGGAGAAGGGCAGCATTGCTCTAGGTACTACATAGTATATTAATAAGTAAGTAAATCTCCAAGTAAATCTGAAAAAACTTTAATTTATATAGTCTGTAATCTATTTTTATTATCTACGACAACTTTGCGTAGCTCAAAACGCGTCTGTACACTAAAAACTGTTTTCTATGAAATCTCCGAGATTTCTGTGAAACCTGCGAAATTCTAATTCGCTGAGAAATTCAAATTTCGCCAAATGTGACAGGTGTTTTTTATTGATTTTTTTTTGTAGCTTTATTGAAATGTATCTACTAAATTACAAACGTATTTTTTTTTTTTTTTTTTGGTACGCTAACTATAATCTTAGTATGTGAAATATTTGCGCACACATACCATAACCGCTGATTGCGGATTCACTGGAACTCTTTCCTGACCTATCTGTAGTTTGCCCTATAATGTGAGCCCAATCAGTTGGAGATTTAGGTGCCTATACTAGCTAATACGATGTCACAAGGTACTTTTTAGAGCAACACTGTACTGTCCAATTTTTATATAGAGGTAATTTTAGCCCTATATTTGTGGAAGACAACAACCAGCTGGATAGGTACACCTTCCCTAAATCATGGTACGTAAACCTTTTGCGATACTCGTCTTCAAAAAAGAAACCGTATCAGAGGCTTCAGATTGCTGGAGCAAAACCGAGCGCATCAACTTTTCAATAAGGGATGAATGTTATTCACCATTCTGGTGTTTGCCATCTCACAATTTGCCCATCACGGAATGTGTGTGTGCGTTTGCGAATTAATGTTATCTAGCGCGCGGTGGGATGCGATATGTACATGGTAGAATGTATGAATAATAACATTGTAAGTGTATAATAAAGTTTGTTTCAAATAAAATACATGTGCGAAGTAAACAAAGCACGCACACTATAGATCAAGGAAGACGACAATAACTGTTACTTTTGCATTTGAGTACCAAAAACAAGAACAAAAGGCTTTCAAAGTTGCTGGTGGTCAGTCGAAGAGAGAGAAAAGAGAGAGAGAGAGAGAGAGAGAGAGAGAGAGAGAGAGAGAGAGAGAGAGAGGGAGATAGAGCGTATATTTCACTCTTTGTTGTTGGTAACGAAACTCTTTTATATGACAAGTTGTTTGTGTACTAATTGAATTATTGGAATTACATTAGAATTCAATTCACAAAAGTATGCAATTTTTCATCAATATTTTCGTATGACGTTATCACGTAAAATTATCGCCCGTAAACCGACTTTACAGACAAGTAATTTTTTTTTATGTGCGTTTGTATTTCATGTAAAGCCTATGTGTGTTTGTTTCGCTATGTGAATTACGATTCTTTAAACCTTTTACACTGAAAATAAGCAACCGTTTAATTAAAAAATAGATTGTGTATATCTGCAAATGAATACATTTAAAATGGAATATTTATGGAAACATACTGTGAGCGTAGCAGTCGTCACAAACAATAGATTTGTCTATTGATATATACATAGATAATATTCACACAACGTGCGAAGAGTGTACGCTTAAACAAAGTTTATTAGTACAAGACGACACACCATTTTTCTGGCCCTAGGGCCACTGCAGCCTACAGACGGCCCTGCATAACGCATTCTTGGGCACTCGTTTCATAAATTAAAGTACACGGTATGATCAAAAACAACCGAACTTTTTAGTTATAAAATAAAACAAGCATGGTATTAAGTTGCCAAGCTAATATTTATTCAAAATATGATCCATTTAACTCAATACAACGTATGGAGTGCTCAACCAATTTATCCATAGCCTTTTTAAACTCGCTTTTTGGGATGTTCTTTAGCACCTGTGCCACGGCTGCTTGTATGGCTGGAATGTTATCGTAAAAAGCTCCTTTCATTGCAGTTTCATCGTTTCAATAGAAAATAATCGCATGGTAATAGATCAGACGAATACTGAAGGTAGTCAATGAGGCAAATCTGTTTTTCCATCAATAGTTCATTGACTTTTTTGGTCTTGTGAGGTGGTGCATTATCATGCAATAAAAACAGCTGCTTTTCTTTGGAATATTCGGCCCTAAAACGTAGAACTCTCGACCACAAACCATGTAAAACTTGTAAATAATATTCACCTATTGACAGTTTGACCTTCTGGAAGAAATTCCTTGTGAACAATACCCTTGGAATCATAGAAAGTTATCAACATTGTCTTGATTCTTGACTTCTGAAAACGCAATTTTTTAGGTTTTGGCTCGTCTTTTGACTTCCATTCTGCAGATTGTCGCTTCGTCTTAACATTTAACACATTTAAAACACCATGTTTCATCACCAGCTATGATCGAATCAAGAAAATCTGAATCGTTTTCAACTTTTGAAATGATGTCTTTGCAGTGCTCTACACGAGCGATTTTTTGATCATCATTTAACTGATGTGGAACAAAACGTGCACACACCTATATTTTACCCAAATCTTGAGTTAATATTTTGTAGATTGTACAGTGAGATGAATTTAATTCTTCTGTCAGCATTCTCTTAGTTAAATTTGCATCGATAGCGTTTATTTCACTTACTTTTTCCACTAACTCAGCACGATTCGATGCTTCGGGTCGTCCAGGTCTTGGATCATCATTTAAGTCATCATGACCGTTTTTAAATCATGTAAACCACATGTAAACTTGAGTACGACTCATACAATCGTCATCATAAACTTGTTCAACTTTCAATTCGTAAGTCTCAGCAAATTTTTTACCGAGTTTAAAACAAAATTTAATATTTGCTCTTTGCTCCATTATGTTAGATCATATCTTGTATATATAGTGTATGTATGTATGTATGTATGTATATATAGATTTCCCTATTATGTGAAGGGTATTCAAGCAAACTTCAATCTAACACAATTGAGCACAATACAAGCAATTAAACAACCCAGAGAAATCTTACTTATTTTAATAAAAATCAATTTGCATTTTATCAATGCCCAATTAATCGATGGTTGACTAGCTGTGTGGCTGCATTTTATGATTTTATGTTTTTGCCTATTTTTTAGCTTATTTATTTTTTTTTTTTGGAAATTACAAAAATGTAAGCGAGACAAAAACTTTATTCTCAAAATTAATTTAAAACGAAAAACCTAATGCAATCAAATAAAATGCATTTTCAATTTATAAATTAATTACGACACAAATATGGCAAATCATAGTACAAAATTGTATATCCAGGCAAAAATTATTATATACTGCTCTGTTGAATACGAGTATAACGTAACTAAGAACGGAATGTGTTAGAATTATTCCTCAACTGTTAGAGTCAGATAGTCCTTTGGCATGTAAAATGCAAAGCAAAAAATCTGTTTTTTTTTCTCCTCTCTTATTCCAGTCGGACAAAATAACTAGAAAATATATCGATAGAAATTCAAGTTTTCGAATAAAATTCCATAGAGACCAAGGATGCAGAAAAGGATGCAAACATTCAATTTGTATATATGTATGTGTATGTATTAGTTAGACATGTGGGTATATACACATATGTATATAGTTGTGGGTGTTTGTGTGCCCTTTTGTGTTTGATCACGAAGCGCATAAATGGCGTTTGACACGTGACAAAAATTTTGAATTTTAATATTACAAAAAAATAAGAGTGAAAAGAAAATTTTCAAAATATCAAAACAGAACACAGCCAATTTATAGAAACATCCATAGAGACGAATATTGTACATGCGAATATTTGTACTACAAACGAGGTTCGACTGAAAACTGAATAAATAAAATAAAATTAATAATTAAAACAGAGCATTGGAAAAATAAGGAAAATGTCAAATTCAATGTAATCAATTCATATGTGAAGCAGCTAAATTTCAATAAATACATGGCAATAGTTATACAATTTTTTTTTAGCACCATGGGCAGCATATACTTCAAATGTTTGTATATACACAACACCAAATCGGGCTATTTATAGAAAAGTCGCAGATTAAAAGTTGTTCAGTTGTTCCAGGGAATGCAAACAAACAAATACATAAACTTTTTAATAATTCTTCGACATTTTCAAAGAGTCATAACTTAAAGAGATGATCCAATTTTAGAAAAAAACTACATGATCCCCGCGACGTTGTACGCGTCCCTCACCTTTCCCCTGCCATTCCTTCCCCATGCCACTCCTACCCCGTGCCACTTCTTCCACCATCCCCACCTTCAACATGCTCCTTTACTCTACCTCCAATTCTATTAAAATCATCTAAAGTTTCTGTTTATCCAGTCGCCACGAAACTTAACAGTATCACCCAGGTGACTATTTTGAATATTGCCACAAAATTTGATCAAAATCGGTTGAGCGGTTTCGTAGTCTATAGGGAACATACATACATACTTCCATTTTTATATATATATAGAAGATAAATTTAAATATAATAAAGTAGTAATAACAGTTTAAAAACACCAACTCATGACCATTGACCGCTTTAGCTTTAGCTCATGACCAGCTGGTGCGACATCTAGCGTTGCGTTCAACAACATCTAGTTCGTTTGCTAGCGCTTATCTGAAATTTTGTGGTCCTCCCCACCTTCCACATACATACATACTTCCATTTTTATATATATATATAGATTTTAGATTTATATTAATACTCCTACTGGTCTTACTACTGATGATATATTGCCTATAGCCTTCCTCGATAAATGGGCCATCTAACACTGAAAGAAATGCTGCGCATTTTGTGGGCGCCAATTTTTAAGTTATCCCGTTGTAAGTCGGCACATACAAGGTCTCTTGCAAAATAACTAGACTTTTTAAAAATAGCTGTTTCTAATGCCGCCACCTATTGGCACGTACATGCGTTGTTGACATCTTGTATGACAATCGGACCACTACAGGCGAAGTTATCGCAGTGAAAATGACAGTATCTTTTGGGCAACGATCGAAAAATGAATCTTGCTCATAAGCCTCCCTCAATGTCTTC
>JAWNNQ010001535.1:0-30355 GCA_035044765.1 Leucophenga montana
TACTTCCCCATTGTGTATGGTGGGCATTCGCATCACCTCCTAAGATGATGCTATAGTTTTGCATCTTGCTCTCCTTAACCAGTTCCTGCAATTGTGTCGGAGGTACAGGTCCTGGGTCATCGTACGCTAAATAGAATGAGGCCATTCTGTATTTTGTGCCCCTATCTCAAGGCATATTGTTGTAGGATCTCCACTACTGTCTTTTGGGAGTAAAAAGGTATTAAGATGCGACTTCGCTAAAATACACGATCGAATTTTACCCTTACCTTTGGTGTAATGTAGGGCATATACACATGGTATTTCCTGAATAAGGGCAATGTCAACTTCGCCTTTTGTGAGACGAAGTGAAAGTGCAGCCGATGCTGCTTTACTATGATGCAGGTTTATTTGGAGGACCTGCATCTCCATCCTTCCTTCCCTCTCCACCGTCAGGGTTAGTTCACCCTCCTCATCTACCTCGCTAAGGAAGATTTGCGTACCTTCGTCATATAAATGACCAATATCTGACCCTAAATCTGACGAGGCATACCCGCTCTTCTCCTTCTCGGATTCTGGTTCCTCTATTTCCATCCCCTCATCATTAGGGGTTTCCGCCTCCAGGAAAGGCGCCAGGTTCTCCGCCGCTGCAGTATCAGTCTTGTAGACTTTCAGTTGCACTTTGTCGAACCCGTAGCTTATCCTGCCTCCACACTTAGCGAGCGGTTCTAGACTTTCCTTATTAAGGAGGATAAGTACTTGTGTAGTCGCCCTCTGAGTACTTTCTTTCAACTTGAAAACCTTCCAATTGTGTGTTGGGAGGTTTGCGTTAAAAACCCTGAATTGATGTAACATTTTCTCAGGATCGGAAGGTTCAGATGGTATCCAAACTCTCGCCCTCGGGCGGGAAGGAATATCTTTTGTTTCCACCGCCTCCAAATTTGCACCGGGATGTGCCTCTCCCACCTTTGTCACTGCGGCCTTGTATAGGTCTGCCGACCGCTCATCGTCACACGCGATGATTTTTATATTCCCTTGGTACCATTCTGCATCCGAGCAGTTTGGTGCCGGGCCTGGGTTTTCTAACATTACGTCTAACGCTACTTTAGATAGCGCCCTCACGACCCACTTCCATTGGTGTCGCGGGATTCTACCAGCTTCGTTATTTCTGTCTATGACTCCCAAAATTTTATGTTCCTTGGCTATTTCTGCGAAGGATTTGGCCCATGGTCGTGCCCGCTGGTCTCTCACTATCTTGGGTGCTGCCAATTGACCTTCCTCCATCGACCTTTGTCTCTTGTTGACGTTGTTCGTTCCATAGAGCTTAATGTCAAAATCTGGTACCACCGCTTTGGCCCATTCAATATCTTCTTTAATCTTATCAAAATCCTCCTTAGAGGTTTGATCTTCCTTAATAGGATCAGTAGCATGCCTCTGAAGTATTCGACATGCTACGCGACGGTCAGCCTTGCTGGTCTTCTTCGGGTCCGGTCGAACGAAGTTCTTAGCCCGTTCACTAACAATCTTGCCATCCTTGGACAAACCACTAGTGGAGGGAACAATCGCTGCACGCTGGTTGATAGAATCTCCAATAGTGGAAGCGGTCCACCTGGGCAGAGATTCACAATACCCGGGTAAGGCATTTCTTAGAACAGTCGGTCGCCACTTGTCTGAGCTCTTCGATAGAGACTGGAATATTTTTGTTAAACCTAGGCCTCCAGCCAGACTGACCGTCGGCACGAGTCGAGTTACACCTTGGTCCAGCCCAGGTATGAGATGAGGGATGGAATGAAAGAGATGATTAATGGGAGTAGGTAGGTAAGATATGTAAGCGCCTCGACAGCCCTGCAATACGTTTGTGATTACAGGACCCGCTTGCTGTCCGGGACTGCTTATTAGCGAAAAGGAGTACTAAACACCTATTCACAGTTGGCCTCAATAGAGGTTGTTCGCTATACGCAACCTGCGATCCGGCCGGTGGCCTCAGCTTGGCCTCCCAAGAAACCATCTCACCAGTTTCTTGGGATCATCAGTAATTCAATTCATAAAATTATGCAATATTTCATCAATGTTTTCTGATGATGATAACGTTATCACGTAAAATTATCGTCCCTAAACCGACTTTACAGACAACCAATTTTTTTCAAAGAAGCGGATTTTGGGGGATTGTAAAAATTTAGATATTTCTCCTAATCTGGGGTGTCACAGAAATCTCTTTAACCCCAATTCAGACCCTAATCAATTTCGTAGGTGTCACTGAAATCTCTTTTGTTTGTTTAAATCGTTTCGAAAACCTAAGCTTTTTTGATACAGACCTTTAGTACATAAAATACTAAGCAATTTTTGTTCCACAAAGTTTTGTTCAAAGAAGCGAATATTAGCTATTTCGCCTAATCTGGGGTGCCACAGAAATCTCTTTCCAGGAGATTTCCTAGAGTTGAGCGATAGTCAGTGATTCAATCACGGCGACTGAAAAATCACGAATATCAGTTTCTACTCCATATTGTAAATGTCAGTGATTGAATATCATTTATTTCTTACCACTCTGATTCATGGCGTATGAGTAATATATCATGCATATCATCAACTGATATTCGTAATTCGTGATATTCAGTCGCCGTGATTGAATCACTGACTATCGCTCAACTGATATTATGGGTAAAGAATTGTAATGAGGATATGCCACTTGGTCAATCCCGGGAAACATACATGTTCCAATGGGTTTTTGGAATGGGTGCTGCAATCAGCAATGGTGGGCACTAGAATATGTACAAATCGAATGACTACTTAAAATTCCATTTTCCCGCCTCAATTACCAAGATCTTTGTAAGGAGCCCATATCCTGTTGCGGGACCTCAATAATTCCGACTATCTCCCACACTCTCGACTGGGTTTTTGTACCATTTTAAGCTAATCCTCTCCAGAAAATGGCATTAAAAAGCATAAATTTGATAACACCAGTGTTTTCTTTAAATGTTTTCTTAGTATCCAAGCGTGATAGCTTTTAGCGATTCAGGAAACCGTAAAAGAAAAGCTGGTAGCAGCCGTTAACTATAGACTACAGCCGTTGCAATATATACTTTCTTCCAAATCCCGTCAATATAAATGAGAAGACGCTTTGGTGTAATTTTGATGCTATGGCTCCAACGTACAAACCTAAGGTCACAGGTACCTCACGCGGATTGGTTGAGGTGGAACGATATTTAGGTGAAAATGTTTTCTTGGGTCGTCTGAACCATTGACAAAGTAATAGTAAGATTGTGAGGAGACATTAGTTTTCATTTTTTGTTTTTTTTTTTGCAGCGATCGCAGTAGCACTTAAAAATCACGGTGATTTGAAAGTAGCAGTCACGAAAATCACTGCTACTCAAAAATCGCTGATTAGCTCATCTCTAATTCCGACTCAAGTCAATTTCGTAGGTGTCACAGAAATCTTTTTTAGACTATTTGCTAGGTGAAAATTATTGATATCATATATAAACTCATCAAATCATAAGGTTAAACTTTGTTTATGTGCTAGTTTAATTTATTTTCTTCGTAACTGTGTCTTAGGATATGAACGTTTAGCAAATTTTATTATTTAACTAGATGGTCCCGCGACGTTGTACGTCCCCTTATGGTTTATGATCCCCTTCCCCTGCTACTCCTTCCCCCTGCCACTCCTACCATTCGCCACGAAACTTCACAGGATCACCCACGGTACTATTTTGAATATTGCCACAAAATTTGATCAAAATCGGTTTCGGCGTCTATGGGGAACATACATACATACTTCCATTTTTATATATATAGAAGATAAATTTTAAATATAATAGCGTTGAGTTGAACAACATCTACTTCGCTTGCTAGCGTTTATGTGAAATTGTGTGGTCCTCCTTCCACATATATACTTCCATTTTATATATATATATATATATATATATATATATATATATATATATATATATATATATATATATATATATATATATATATATATATATATATATATATATATATATATATATATATATATATATATATATATATATATATATATATATATATATATATATATATATATATATATATATATATATATATATATATATATACATTTTGATTTATATTAATATTAATAAAAATAAATGAAATTTCGATAAAAAATAAAACTAGTCTGAGTTACTCCTTATTACATCAGTTATCTGCCAGTGAAAGTCCCGTCAAAATCGGTCTAGCGGTTTCAGAGATTAGCCGGAACAGACAGACAGACAAAACTTGTAAAAAAAATTATTTTGGTATATGTACCGTGTATACATCAATATGCATTTAGTAAAAAGCGGTTATTTTAATATTACAAACAGACACTCCAATTTTATTTATCTGTATAGATTTAAATTTATAAAAATGTGTATTAATTTGCTGAAAACCGACTAGGTCGGTTTACGTAACAACAACGAATGACATATACATATATTTTATAACATCAGAGTTGCCAATACAAAATTAATTTTTTCTCGCAACATAAATCACAATTTAGTTTCATGTATTTTTTAAAATAAATATATTAATAAAATATGTAATTCAGACATATCACACCAAATATAGACTTCACAATGTTCTCCTGTATAAATGTATGAAATACACATATTTATGTAATATGAATACAAGAAATAACTTAGTACATGTGTATATACGAGTATATGAATGTTCATACAGCCAAGTAAAGAAATTTGTTATTTATTCTTGCACATTTAGTGCCTTAAATTGATGTGCATGTATTTTTTATTTAAAAATAAAATTAGAGGCGTATTTAGTCACATCGCTGGCTCAATTACAGGCTGTGGTAAGGTCTGTGGCATGGTGAATTGAAATTGAAGTGAAATTCGAGCTGAATGGATTCCTGTGGCACCCCACCCCGAATGTTCAAGTTTTAACTGTTTAAGTTACTAATAATAAGATAAAATCAATTGAAAAGCTCTTTCATAAATATACTCATTGATGTTACTATTTCATTTCAGGCTACTATCAAGCTGCTGGTCCATTGATTTCTCCTCATATTATACCACCTGTTACTGCTGCACCGCCGTCGGCACCTTCAAATATTCCGCAGCAGCCGGGCGTATCGAGCACAAAAAAGCTTTTACCATCATCTGAAGTGGAACACATACAGCAGCATCAAAATGTGGTTCCATCAGCAACCGCTGCAGACGATCTACTTATCGCTGGTATTCCAAGCACTGTCGTCGGAGGCGACTTATCACAACTACGTCACTATTCCGGGGGATCAGCAGCCAGTGTAGCTCACCAGCAGCACCATCAACAGCAGCAGCAACATCATTTACATCAGCAAGCCGCTGCAGCAGCTGCAGTTGCAGTAGCTGCCCATCAAAGTGCGCCTGCATATCCTCGTTCTATGCATGCCCAAATGCACTACTCGACTGCATATTCACCCAACTACTATTCTGCATATCCTAGTGAGGCTATGTGCTATTCGCCACCAGCGTATCAACCATATTTCCCAACCAAAGTCTATCAGAACGCTCCTCCGCCGCAACAGCCGAGTGCTTATCGTCGTTATCCATACTATGAACCTGGTCCGCCACTTCCACCCCCGGCACCACCCCAGGTGCCACCTCAATCAATGGCAGAGTTGTACGAACAAGAACCACAAACAGATTCTTTAGGAGGACCACCGCCATCAGCACCACATTCTCCAGCTGTTACCAGTGGAGTACCAACTTCAGTATCAGCGTCTACGGTGACATTGGCAACAGCTGCTGCAGCGGTGGCTGGACCATCGCATGGAGTAGCTAGTGCCCCACTTCCGCTGCCGCGCCCTACTCTAAGTGTGGGCGGGGCCAATTCCCAATTTGTGTCGTCTGGACATGACCAGCTCCTAGAGCATTATCCCGGACCGCCAAGTTATTATGCAAGCTACAGTCATACTAGCGGTGCCGGCGCTGCAGGCCAGTGTTACACAAGAGGAATTCAAGCACCATATATGGGTAAGGAAAAGTGTTTTTCACAAATCAGTCGTCATCCACAAAGGCACTCAGCGATACGGCATTCCAATTAATATCATGTTTATACCCTGCCTCGGATGGCCAAGGGTATACTAAGTCTGTGCAAATGTATGTAACAAGCGGAAGGAGGTGTTTCAGACCCCATAAAGTATATATATTCTTGTTCAGCATCAAAATTCGTGTCGATAAATGCGGAAATCATGTTTAGAAAAAAATGCACCGTCCACTATACGGCTATTTAACCTCTTTATATATGAAAGTTCTTCACAGTCGTCCAGCCTTAAAAACAATTTTTGTGGCCTGAACCAATTAGTTTTTAGGTTTTACGAAAAATATTTTTTTTTTGTCTTATAGCTGCTACTAGTTAAACTGTCGTGTGAATGGTATTAAAGCTTAGGTTCCTCCGAAGTAACATTTTTTTCTTTTTTTTTAATAACCCGGCGTACGTTTCTACGCATTGGAATAAGCATAACTAGAGCGTGACGTTGTGTCTGGGCTAGAGCCGCATGACAAGCAAGTGGTCACTGCGAATCAGGCTCGATCAGCCTGTAACGCTAACTAAGACTCAGTGTCAGAGCTAGAACGCCGAGGGCCTTCCTATAGGAAACGGGCAATGCGACAGAAAATTATGTCTTTTGTACCCTATCGCGGATATGGTTAAGTTAATTTATATAGGATCTTCTCCGTCTCTTTACTGAAACGGAGACGAGGTGTTTCTGATCTCATCAAATGTAATAAAGGGTCTACTCATCTGTTCAATTATGAGCCTGGCCAATTCTGAGGAGAGACCTAGTTTATTTAAATGATATCTCTGTGAATGACCGGTGCGGTAGCCCAAAAGCCACCTCAGGTCAGATCTATTGAGATGTGCGTTGGTTTTTGGGTATATAGGACGGGTTAGTAGCTTGGCCTGCCGTAGACCAGGATATTGTATACAGTACCGGGAAGCAGTGAGTTTAAACCGATATACTATGAAAGATTTTGACTGAGCCCAGCTAAGTCCGCAAAAAGGCTCCGGACCTATGAAGGAGGTTTCCGAATCAGTCCTGGTTCATCAGCACTTTCGTTGCCCGCGATACCCTTATGGCCAGGTACCTAACAAATCGTGACTTCGGCCGATTCACAGATGTTGTAGGATGTCGTAACCTTGAAGAATCAGTCTCTAGGAGAAATTCCAAGAGGATAGACCTTTATTAGCCGCTTGGCTATCTGAAAGGATGGCTATTTTGGCACCTTTAGGTCTTTTATCCAAAAGATGTCGGGCGCAGACCTCGGCGTGGACCTCAGATTGAAAAACCGCGGGCCAGGTACCCATGGTAATAAAGATCCTTGTGATGGGTCCGAAGACACCTGCACATGTGCCCGTATCGGTAAGTGAACCAATTGATCGTAGATAGTCCAGTACCAGGACTGCCCTCCTCCCAGTCTGATCGACTGGGTAGGTGAATGAGAAGCGTCTGACGGAACGCAGTTTCGTGGACAAACAATCTGAAACGTCGCATATTTCGATGCCAGGGATGAGTTTAAGAATACTAGAGTGACCCAATTCTCTTAGCGTCCGAAGTCTTTGTCGGAAGTCTCAGAGCCTCTGTTGCTGTTGAGGATTGAATAAAAATGTGCAGAGGAGGTAAACCTATGATCGTCTGCATTGCAGCAATGGGACATGTTCGCATGGCACCCGACATGCTCAGGCAAGTAAGCCGTTGCAGTTTGCCGCACTGCCTTATTGCACTTGTTTGCAGCAGTTTAGGCCACCATACAAGTGCGGCGTATGGTACTACAGGTCTCAGCATTGAAGTATAGATCCAAAGGATCATCTTTGGCACGAGATCCCACGTTCGGCCAAACAGACTTTTGCAAGTCCAAAAAGCCATTGTTGTCCTATTGAGGAAATTTTTGATATGGGTATTCCAATTTAGTCTTTTGTCGAGGATGACCCCCAAGATTCATCAACATATCCAATGACGTTGTACCTTTTTAAACTTAGCTCGATTAGGAGCTCGTCTATCACTAGGAGAGGACTCCTCCTTGAGGACACCCCTTGATCTCCCTAATACTGACAGTCATATTACCAAGAGAAGATGATATGTCGCGTTGATTTAACATGGCTTCAACCCAGGCAATAGTGAGGCTATCTATACCCCTCTGCGCAAGTGCTCGAGTGATGGAGCCATAACCGGTATTATCAAAAGCATCCTTAACATCAAGACAAGCACCTAGCGCTAATTGTTTTGATCGAAATGTTCTTTCAATTTTACCTATCAGGTTATAAAGTGCGCCTACCGTTGATTTACTCTTCATATAGTCGAATTGGTGTTCATGAAGGGAGTATGAAATGTTGATTGCCTAATGTGACAGTCAATAAGACCTTAAACTGTCTTGAGAAGGAAGATTTTATGGTGAGAGGAAGACTTTAGAGAGGATATCAGAGGCCCCTGGAATTTCAAAGCGAATATATTGGTGGTGTGAGAGAGAAACTTCGTTTTTGAAACTCGCCAATTCCAAACGAAGTTCGTGGTCGCTCTACTAGTTAGAGTGAGGTCTAGAACCTCCTATGTAACTGCTTTTATAAATGTAGTTTTACAACCTATATTTGCAGTTTCAAGTTGGGATCTCAAGCTATTTAAAAGGTACTCACCTCTGTAGTTGGTGTCATTGCTGCCCCAGACGATGTGATGTGCATTAGCATTACATCCAACGATGGTCTGTCAATGCTCCACTAACCGCTGCACCTCAAGCGGTGGTATGTTGGGTTCATCCCTTGGGAAGTAGGCTGAGGCCAGAACAATTTCCTGGGTGCCTACTCCTCTGGACATATATACTAACTCAGCAGTTAAGTCCCTAGAAATAAAGTTTGTTAATTAGAATTGCCGTATGAGGCATTTCTGCAGAGTGGTTGTAGATTAACTTACCAGTTTTGCAGTTAAGTCCACGAATTTTGCCACACACCACCCAAGGCTCTTGAATTAGAGGTGGTATATTTCTCAGCGAAGAGACTCTTGCCCGCTTGGGACCTCTTTTCTCTAGTACGTCGAGGAAACGGTGCCTGTTTTGTGGTCTCCTTCTTTGTTTGGCCAGATGCCGGCGAGGAAGTTGCTGTGTGCTGCTTGATCAGCCTTTTGGAAGGCCCTTCCACCTTCCGTGAGACCTGTTTAACAGGTATTCCTAATACCGTCGCAGTGACACCCGTACTGGCCCATCGCCGGCAGCTTCCCTACTGGTGGAAGGGTGGGGTTCCGCCGTTGGCGACTTCGCATCCGGTTGCTGCGGGTCCGTCTGCTGCTGTGCCAATTCGAATGGGCCCATATGGCCGAGTTTATTCCCTTTGGTGTTCAGCTTTATGTGGCTGACCCTGTAGGCAATAACTCCTTTTAAGATATTGAGGGCGGCATATACCTCATCATCTAGTGATAAGAGCAGTGTTGTTGCGGGACCTGTACATTGTGCTATATCACACGCCACAGCGCGGTTGATATTTTGCTCTACGCCCCAATGGTCTCCAGAACCTTCTCGTTTGTGAGAAAAGCACTAGGAGGAAAATACCCACGAACCAAATGTGTTTGTGGAAACTCATTTCCGTCCAATAATGTAAAGTTAAATCGGTAATGTGGCTGAGGTTGCCTTTAACTCATTTTGCCGTCTCGTTGTTTGAAGAGACGAGAAGAAGCCAGCTCGTGCGTGGTCAGCTTAACGCTACTCGCTACACTGCTATATGAAGCTTTCGCTGACCCTTTAGTCGTCGAGTCGGGGAATTCTCCTCCGAACGGACTCTCTTTAGAGCCCGTCTATCTGTAGCTTTGGCATACTCGCCTCTCCTTAGAGGAGAAAATAGCAAAACATGGATATGAACCATTCTTGCTAGACTGCTGCGGTGCACTGTCGTCTGGATTGACTATTTTAGGTACGGCCACAGTCGTCCTGTCCGAATCGGAATCAGAGGACAGATTTTCCTCTAATACCTCTTCACTGACACTAGGATGTGTCGTCCCCGAAGGGTGCATGACTGAGTCCATATTGACCTTAGTCATCACGCTGTTTGACGCGACCGTGCAGGTCTGCCCATTTATTAATGCAATTAGGTGCATCAAGCTCGTTTGACTTTAATGGTTCCATAAGATTCCCACGAGTAAATGGGAAAGGAGGTCACCTGTGCCAGAGCTCGGATGCCACAGGAAGTCTAAGTTGAAACTGGTGGGCGATAGATATCCAGAGTTTGCTTATTGTCGGTTGGATTACCATCTTACCATTCATCCCTCGGCATATGCTGTTCCACCTTTGATTTGGGGATTTGTTGCCTTGAAATTGAATAAACACAGCTACATTGTGAGAACCACAGCAGTTGGAAGCTCACACTGTAGGATTTTATCCAACATTGAAGTTAATTTACTTTCCCTCGGCCGACTGAGTGAGCCATCAGCAGAGACATGACCATACTGATAACTTGTTTCCAAGGGCCACCACTCTGGAGGTTATAGTCGCACTTTCCAATTATCCAACAGTTAAGGTACGTGCACCAAAAATTGTGCTACATGTAATCCCCATGTTGGACTTCGAACTGACCCTCAAATGCATTGGCATCGCTCAACCTATTTTCTTAGTCAGTCTTATGATTTCCGGTGCCATTTACAGATGTATAAAATGTCATCCATCTCGCGCCATCCGCGATTGTAGCTTTGCCCCCTTCTGGTATTCTCTCATTTGATGTTGTATCACATCCTATTTTCAAGTGGTTCTTATTTTTCATAGTGGTCTCTGCAAATCCATTGCAGAAAATGCAACTGTTAAGTCGCCGCACAACTTACGCTTCGTGAGTACATCGACCTATATTTTAAACACGCGCGTATTCGAATAAGACGTATCAAAATTTAAAAGTAATCGGTGAAAAACTTTCTGCACTGTATGCAATTTCGGATCAACAGATTCGTCGGGGATTTCAGGTGAAATAAAAGAATCTATTTCATCTGCCTGATTTTGTCAACTAACCAAACCAAAATGTGCGCATAAGGCAGACCACGCTTCTCCCATTCAACAGAGTACATCCAACAACAAACTTGGCCATACACATGTTGCTTATAGTGAAATCCATGAGATGTATTTTTTTTTTTTAAACTCTGGCAGTGATGTCATGTCTATCAACTGATGTTTGGTCCATTGAGGGTTACAGGTGAATGATATGAATAAGTCTGGGCGGCCATATTGTCTAATATACCACATCGCATCTTGCGCGTGCTCCTGAATGTGGAGAGGGCTTCCAATGTAAGTGTTCGGCAAAATTGTCATTCTTCCCAAATTGTTTGCATCGCCGTCCGCATTGATAGCATGCTGCGACGAATGTATTGGTGCTGCTGTTGTATTTATAAATTTATAAATGTATAAATTTTTTTTTATTAGTTTCAACGCCTGTCACTTGATTAACCATTTTGATGTTCTAAGAATTGATGGTTCGCATCCGGTAACAGCGCACCTAGTAAGTAATGTATTTGCATTATTTTTATTTTTGAATGTTGGCTAAGCAATAGGTGGAATCACTTCCCTACTTCGACTATTACCATTTCCTGTCGCTCGTTGGTCATCAGTGCGGTTTGCACGTGAGGTAGCTCGTCGCACATTTAACTGACTTCGACGACCTATGTCAGCTCGTTTTCTCTTCGGCATTTTAATGAACACTACAGAACGGCGTTTAATCGCTTTCACAGTCACTGAAATCTGTCAATTTTAAAACATTGAAAACCTCAAACTGAGTCCTCGAGTCACGCCAAAATTCAAGGTTATGCACCATTCGCATGAAATTTGAAATCATATTGTAAAACATAAACGTCGGGTAGGTTAGTTTAGGGGCTACTGCAAACAGTGGGCGGTACACGCCCATTAGTATATGTGTGTGAAGCGACAATCCATAAGGAGCCACCATATCGAATTTAGATGTGAAGGGTTTTCATGGACAGGCCCTTCATACACATATATTAATGGGCGTGTCCCGCTACTTTTTGTGGCAGTCCCCATACAAACCCATCGTCCATTTTTGTGATTTTCTATTAAAAACTTCTTTAACTAAGTCAATATCAGCTTGAAATTCGATATCGGTCAAGTCGTGTTTGAGCTTTAGCAACTTATTTTTATACATACTGGTAGATTTATAAATACATTTTTTTATTTTTAATTTATTTATTTATAAACTAGCTGGTACCCGGCGCGTTGCTGCCTCTCCTTCCCCCTGTTACTCCTTCCCCCTGCCACACCTTCCTCGTGCCCTTTTACTCTACCTCCGATTCTCCCACCCCTCTTCTCCTGTCCCTTCCACCCTTTCTCCAACCATCCCTTAGGCTCCCCCATTCCTCTTCCCCTACCTCTCCTTACTTTTCCACCCCTTTTCCCCTGCCCTCTTCGATCCCATTAACACGTATACAACATTTCATCCCTCTATCTTAAATGGTACCCAGCGCGTTGCTGCCATTCCCCCTGCCTCTCCTACCTCCATGCCCCTTTCCCTACCACCGCTTCCCCTATCACCTCTTCCCAACCACCACGTCTCATACCACTTCTTCCCCTACCTTCTTTCTTTTGAAGCCAACTTCTCACTGCCAACATTCCATGCGCATTTGCCGAAGCCGCGACTCCTACTCTTGTTCAGTTTCTTTGGTTCTAGATGTAGATGCCCATTCAGGAAGATTTTGCAAACGTTTTTCGCGTTCATCGGCATTTTCAGCTGCCATCAGTTATTATCAGTAGACCCCTTGTGTATCTATATACATATGTATAGTTGTACGTCCGTTATATACAGATACACCTTCCAACCATTCGCCGTGAAAATTGGTGTGCATATGCTTTTAGGAACAGAGGTTTTGCAGGTATATAAAAAAAGTCGCGATTAATTAACAGGGGAGGGGTTTTTTTTTTTGGAAAGTATGGATAGCTAGGGAAAGGGGCAGAGGAATGGGGGCAGCGCAAGTGGTGATTGGAAAAGGGGTGGAAGGGACAAGAAGCGGTGTAGGAGAATTGGAGGTAGAGTAAAAAGAAGCATGTGGAAGGTGGGGAAGGGAGAAGGAGAGGTAGGGGAAAGGGGAAAGGGGAGGGCCGCGTACAACGTCGCGGGGGCCCACTAGTTTTTTATATTTTTTAATAGCCATAACCTGTCTGCCATAATCTGTCTGTCTGGATGTTGTTGCGCATTTTTTGGATACCAATTTTTAAAATATCCGGTTGTAAGTTGGCACATAGAATTCTTTTAATTGCAGTTTAATAGAGCATTAAAATTGGCATGCCACGCCCAGTTTTTAGGGTAGCCCACAGACATATTTGTATGTGGGCTACCCTACTTTCGACTTTTTGTATGAAAATTTGTTTATTGCTGTCAATATAACCTTTGAAAATTGACGTGATGGCTTTTTATGAAGGGACTCTTTACATAAATCAATGGGTGTAATCCCCACACTTTTTGAGGTAGCCCCCATAAACACACACAGATCACTTTTATGCATTGTAATGAAAAACGTCAATGTCAACTTGAAATTCGATGTGGTGGCATCTTATAAATGGTCGTTTCATACACATCTACTATTGGGCATGTACCGTCCACTTTCTGTGGTGGTGGCGCTTCTTATAGATGGTTGCTTCAGACATATATACTAATGAGCGTGTCCCGCCTACTCTTCTGGCGACCCTCCAGCTTCGGTTCAATCGAAGCTAATGTTTCTCTTGTTATGTACTAAATTTGAGAACCAATACTTTTTATATTTCTATTTACAGAGTATGGACCACAGTGTCCATGCCCAATGCAACAATCGTTTCCAAAAAACGTCCATACTGGGCCTCATATTGGTAGCAATAGCAGCAGAGACGACGTCACCTGCAACAGTCCTATGGACAATATCAACAACAAAAACAATATGAGGACGATTACAAGTCATATGACGATCAACATCAGCAATATGGCAACGAATGGCAGTCAGCAGCAGAAGTTGAAGGACAACAGCAACAATACTTTGATTACGAATAGTAGTAGCAACGAACACAGTACATTGCTAACTGATTCCTGCAACAACAGTTGTGCACTGAAAACCAATGGAGGCCCAGTTCAAAAAATTCCTACCGTTAATGCAGCGGTAACAATTCCGTGCCCGAAAGAGCAACGGCAGCAACAATTGCTCCAAGTGTTCAAAACTGAATTAAAGTCTGAAGATACTTTAACGACCACAAATCCAATCGCTACACCAACAACAATTGACCACGGCAAAATTCAATATGAAGAGCATGTCATGCAACCGCCAACGCCACCAGAAAGCTATTACGCTGCTGACGATGATGCAGTGCTGAAGAATAACGGCAGTGAAACAATGACCGTGGTACCTCTGAAGCATGATATTGAGAATGCTCTCAATAAGATTGTTTACAACATCAACAACAAACAAAGCGGCGGTAATAACACTAACATCAACAGCGACATCGTCGAAGACAATGGTAGTACCTTACCGATAATAGCAGTTTCAACAGAAACTTTCGATTTAACAGCGCCATCAGTGATGGCAGTCGCACCAGTTATTAAAAAAACACCGTCCCATTTTTTATCTAATAAAGCTACAGCGGCGGCTGTGATGCTAGGACGTAAAGCGCGCATTGGGAAAACGATGGCGCGTGAGATGGTATATGCCAGACAACAGGAGCAGACAACAGCGTCAATTGCGTCGATTTTAGTGAATGAAGCGAATCAGTCTATGCTGCCATCGACAACTAACATATTGACTAGTCAATCAATGACAGTAGCAATAGAAGCACAAACTGAATACCAAAAACTCAATAAACAGCCACAGATGCCTTTTCTACTTAAATCGGAAATCAAATATGAGAAATCAAAATAGAGGATGACGAATTCAACAAAGTCACCAACGTCACCACCAGAACATCTAACGATAGCACGCAGTTGCTTCATAATATCAGCAAAAAGACCACACAACATATCACAAACTCAATTCGAAACGATTACGACAGCAACTTTCACGATCTAAACCTGGCGATTAAGACGGAACCCATGGATGACAGCGATGTAGCAGTAAAGTTTTGCACATCACGTGAGTAATTGATCGGTATTAGACCATTAACATTACTTATCGAATAAATCAATCTAATATAAAGAACAACTAACAATCATAGTTTCAATTTTGATAATCAGACATCATATGCATGCCTTACTCGTATATAGTCAAAGTATACTAAAAAAATACGCGACTTTTATTAATCTACCGAAATATACATGTTGCCTCAAGGTATACAGATCAACAGCATTTGTTTCTAAAAGGGATAACAACCTTTTAAGTGTGAGATGAAATTTTAAACTACATATTTTGAAAAATACTAACGAATACTACATCTAATTTTCGAAACAGGTAAAGCCACAAAATGTTAGATTCTTTACTTAATTTTTCTTCTTTAGATCAAAGAAGGTGGTATCCTTTAAAATCTAAAAAAAAAATGTAAACGTATCTATTATTCATCGGACTCTTTTATCTAAAGATTAACAATAAGTTTTGAAAATCTTAAACTTCTACATTAATTTTCTATAATCTTGATATTAAAGACATTAGTCATATGGCAGAATGATCGTATTCGATTCGAAAGCGGGTGGTTATACCTGAGCTTATTAGTGAACGAGCTAAATAATAAGGGTGTTGAGACAGTAGTTTTTTCAGAATAATTATTCTTTATGCAAGTTTTTTTTGTTTTGTTTTGACCATTGGAATATTTAAGTCTGTATTGATGTTCTCGCTACGAATGTTCTTTCTTCTTTGTATTCCAGGAGTGCTTGAATTAATAAGCCAATACATATTGATAGCTTTCAGCTCATTTGTGTTTTCTTAGCTTCAATGTGTTTTCACCAAGTGAGTCGTCGGTCTGGATGAAAACGTCTAGGCATGTCATATCTTTCGACTGTGGAACGGTAGTACTGTTCAGGAGAGCCGAGAAGCCACGTATCTCTCTTGAGGTTAAAAGTTACGTGTTTGCCCTTTTTTTCATTCACTTGTATTCTACAGTTTGCCAACTATTCTTCAGTGGGCTTGAGATGAGCACCTATGTCTCTCGATGCTTTACGTAGACATCCTGAGCGACACAGTATTACAGTATCATTGGATAAGCTTTTCTGACAATGACCATATATCATTGGACTACGGTCAAATTTTAAACAATCTCCATTATTAAATTTTTGTTTGACAGCCACTGAAGGGCAGATAGACCGCCCACAGAAACCAACTGATTCAACTACTACTTACCTTCTGATGTGTTTCATTCGCGGTCATCAAACGGCGCAAAAACTAACTATCGCTGTCGCTCAACGTCTGTCACAAGATATCTAACATATTAGAAAACCTTGTCAAATTGTGCGGGGTTTTGAATTTTGGGACTACTTTCTCATGCTCAAGGTACATTTTCAATTTTTTTTTATCTCGACAAATACATAAGAATGCTTGACCTGACAGATATATTCATTTATAATCAACGCATAGCGGAAAAGGCGGATTCGTAGTGTGGCAAATTGATGAGCCAATATCATAATGATATTGTTCTCTTTTCTCTGTATAGATAGACTTATCTTTCCGAGCTAATCAAGAATATAAAATAATTAAACACGTGTTTCGCCGATTTTTGAAGATTTAGTCCCAAGAATGAAAATGGAGTTCAAAAGGTAATATGGGGGTAAATTTCTTCCAACCGATCGTTAAAGGATTGTTGGGGAACATTTTTTTCATGCGATCGTTTTTAAACTCGATTTGTGTAATCTACACTACAGCTGGGCGCGGGATTTGGGACTCAAGCTTCATATTTCAAAAACATCGGGATTGGCAGGATGGGGAAAAATGCAATATTTTCGTGCGGGACGAAGTGCATCCCGATTATTCCGAAAAGCACATTGTAGAACATAAAGACGAAAAGACACAGAAGAGGCGCTAAACGAAAAACTTCATTTGTCATATCCATATATATGTAATTTGTATAATAGTCACAAAACCCAGCCGACCAAAAGTTCGAAAATAATATCGTTGTCGAAAGTTTTCGTAAGAGTTTTTCCGACAAAACTATCGATAACGGCAGTTCGTTCCCAAAGACGACTGGGTTTTCGCCCCGGACCGATCTGCACAAGAAGATTTGTGCAGTCAAAAGTTGTCCAACTCAGCCCAAGTGGCTGTATCAGGTATTTATGTATAAAATTTTTTATATGGAGTCAACAGTTCTGTCGGTGCTACTGTTGAAGATAATCCTGTGCCGCGCCGGCATTGAGAGCAACCCGGGACCTGGTCCCTGGTTCTGCTCTGTTTGTGAGAAGAAGATCTTCAGGAATGCAACCTCGGTTCAGTGTTCTAGATGTGGCAGATGGTGCCATCTGAGATCTTGTTCGGGCCTCCAATCTCATAGAGACTGGACAGAGCAATTTGTTGCTAGCTGCTGCTTAGGTAACTGTAATTCTGTTACCAATGATAGCACAGCTGTTGTACCTACATCCAATGCAACTGCAACAACCTCCTCCTCGCAAGCAACTGCAGTTGCAAGCTGGGTATGCTCCGTTTGTGGCAGTCAGATACATCGCAATGTTTTATCTGTGCGATGTAACGGCTGTCACAATTGGTGTCATATGAGGAGGTGCACTGATCTTAGATCTCATAGAGATTGGAGTGCTGGCTTTATTGCGTCGTGTTGTCTACCTGCGCATAGTAATATGCTTGTCCCGTTTGTGTCCCGGTCACCCGTGCGGACGTCATGTAGCTCCTGTAGTTCTACGCAGTCTTGGCCAATTCTTCCGCCGCACCGTCAACAAATTATGCGTGCTCGCAGTCCATTAGTTGAGCAGCGATTTAACTCAATTAGAATGGAACTCAAGTAGAATGGTCTGCGTGGGAAGGTGGCTGAGATTGTGGACTACATGGTGCGTCATGACGTCTTAATTGCAGCAGTGCAAGAGACCAAGCTCACAAACTCATGTCGGCTGGCATCTGTTGCTGACTTTAATATAGTCAGGCAGGACAGAGACAGAAACAGTGGAGGAGGACTGGCATTCATCGTTCATCGAACAGTGAATTTCAGACCTTTTTCACTGCCTTCTGTTGGTCAACAGAATTCATTTCTGGAGACACAATGTCTGGCTATAAATTACGGAGATGTCGAGATTGAGTTTGTGAACTTATATCTTCCATCAGTCAACAGCTGCGACCCTGGGTATAATCCGATTTTGAGCCGTGTCCTGCAAGGGGATCACAGAGTTATTCTCGGTGATTGCAATGCACACCATGAGATGTGGTCTCGGAATTAGGTAATGACCTTAGGGGTATTAGTATAGCGGACCAGATAGATAGCTCTCCTTTTTGTACGATCAATGAGGATTCTGCAACCAGGATGAGTACTACCACATCCAGCTCCCCTGATTTAACTGTCGTCAGTGAATCGCTTATTCCATACTCTGAGTGGTCGATTGATATAGCGTTGGGCTCGGACCATATCCCTATTGTGATTAGCATTACTCGTCCGGAAGATTTTGTTGAATCGGATCGACGAGTCTTTGTGAACTACAATAGGGCTGACTGGACTGAGTTTACACGCTGTATTGATCAATCAATCAGCGGTCAATGATGTTAAGGTAGGTGAAAGAATTCTTAGAGACGCGATCACTAAGGCTGCAAAGAGGTATATTCCTGCTGGCAGGTTTCCTAATATTAGGCCAGGCTTTCCAGCGGAAGCTGCACGCTTAGCGACCTTGCGTGATCGAATTCGTGCCAATGATCCGGGTGATAGTCGTATTGCCTTGTTGTCTCGCAATGTGAACAATCTCGTTGCGGAACATAGGAAGGCAAAATGGCTAGAGCACTTGGATAATTGTGACTCGGGCTCGCGAAGTCTGTGGAACACCATTAAAAAGATATCTGGTGTACCGCAGAATAGAGCTCTTTCATCTGTCACATTTTATGGAGTGCAAATAGGATCGTCAAAAAAGTGTGCCACCTATTTCTGCAGACAGTTCGTGCAACACCCTTCTCAGCAGAATAGGTTAAAGCGTAAATCCATACGTCATATTAGAAGGAAAAAAGGACACGAAGATTTGGTAGATTTTACATGTGAGGAGGTTCTTGCTGCTATAGGGAAAGCAAAATCATCCAAGGCACTCGGCCCAGACGGCATTTCAATGCTGATTCTGAAGCACCTTGGGCCTATAGCGGTAGAATACCTCACGCACGTGTTAAACCTATCCATTTCCCAGTTAATTGTCCCTGATGTATGGAAGGTTACAATGATTGTACCTCTCTTAAAACCTGGCAGTGAAGCTGATCTTGGTTCCTCTTATAGGCCCATATCGCTTCTTTCAACTGTAGTGAAAGTTCTTGAGTCATTATTACTTCCTTCAATGACAGAACACTGCCTTCTAGCAGATCATCAGCACGGTTTTAGGAAAGGTCGTGGTACGACTTCAGCATTACGCGAAATCACTACTTTTATAGCTGATGGACTTAATAAGCCGTGGCCATGCGAACGTACAGTGATGGTGGCTCTAGTCTTGAACAAGGCATTTGACACTGTTGATCACGCAATCTTGTTTCAAGACCTGGACTCCACCTCACTACCCGATAAAACGAAACGCTTGAACTATCTTAATGGTAGAAGGGCATATGTTGAGTTCAGGGGCTTGAGGTCGGGTTATCGTAAGTTAAAGATAGGTGTTCCGCAGGGTGGGGTTCTCTCTGCTCTTCTGTTCAACCTTTATTTGGCAAAGATGCCCCTCCCCCCTCCCAATATAAAACTACTGATCTATGCAGATGATTGTTCTGTTTTATCATCGGGTGTGAATGTAGATGACATCTGTGCGAGAATTAATATTTATTTGGATAATTTATTAAATTTTTTCAATGCTCGCAACCTAAGACTTTCAACTCATAAGTCATCTGCTTCCATTTTCACCTCCTGGACTAAGGAGGTGAGAATGGAACTAGATGTCTTTGTTGGAGGTCTAAGGGTTCCTACTGTCCAGTACCCGATGATATTGGGAACTACATTTGACCCATTGCTCAGAGTATCGGCTCATGCCACCAAGACAAATAACCGTCTTAAGTCGAGAAACAAAGTGTTGAAAGCGCTTGCCGGATCTTCTTGGGGTAAGGACAAGGAGACTATATTAATAACTTATAAAGCTATTGGACGTTCTGTCCTAAATTATGCTGCTCCTGTATGGACTCCTTTCCTGTGTAAGACTCAATGGCAAAGCCTGCAAAGAAGTCAGAATGGTGCGCTGAGGACTGCCACTGGTTTTTTGCAAATGACCAATGAGGATCATTTGCACAGTGAAGCGATGATACTTCCTGTTCTGTTCCTGTTCATCAACATAATGAGCTGCTTTCGAAGCAGTTCTTGTTGGGTGCGTATAGAGGTGATCATCCGAACCATGGCACCCTCACTACATCAGCGCCTACCCGAATAAGATCGGATATCAGGATATATAAGTCGAGCATAAATCGCTTTATCACTGATAGCAACATAGGGGAGTATGAGTTACTTCCGGAAGGGCCCAATTGCATAAAGATGCAACTGAACATGCAATTCGCTCGTTTAGGGACAATATCATATTAGGTGGAAGACCTCCGCCTATTCATAAGAGCGAAAAACATCTCCCTCGTAGCACCAGGACGAAACTTGCACAGTTAAGATCCGGATGGAGCGTTATGCTCGAGTGCTACAGGGAACGAATTGGGATAAGTAATACTAATTGCTGCCTTGATTGCGGTCAATCACCGCATGATACTACTCATTTGTTCAATTGCCCGTCCCATCCAACACAATTGAGCCCTTTAGACCTCTGGTTACGACCAGAGGATGTTGCCTTTTTCCTAGACCTTGACACCTGAGGTTTGCATTTCGATTTTTCTTTCTCTTACTTTCACAAATATTGCTTTGCACCACTACATTTCATTTCATATATTTTAAATTGTGTATATATAATTTCCTGATACAGCTCACAAGAAGCTGTTACAACAACAACAACAACAACATAACTGCAGTTGTTAACGAATCTTTTTGAATAGCGTTTCGCACGACTGGTCACTCAGTTTTTGGCAGTCGATCTTGGGATAGTATTTTGTGTGTCATTTCCATTTTGTTCCAGTCTTACAATTTGGTTTTCTTTTTTTAATAAACTATATAATAGAATTTAAAAATATTATTAATTAACATATTTAACCATCTAATTCTGAATTACCTTTTAATAAAGTAAATAATGTTAAATGTAGCTCCAACATTTTGCCAGTTGACTAGTTTTCGATTTTACAAAAAGCAAACAATTTAAAAACTTTTTCGAAAATTATTGGAATAGAAGTTGCTATAGCGGACGTTCGTTTCTGTGTCAGCTGGTAACAGCCACTAAACATTCTCATTTTTAACAGTGTTGGTTATAGTATATGTACTATTTCCAAATGAAAAAATATTAAATTATATAAAAAATAATTTTATAATTTTTCCTATAAAAATATCTAAGCAACATTGTTAAAAGTGAGAATGTTGAGTGGAAATTGCCTATAAGTGTCTTGTATTACTAGATTAACAATTACCTTTATTAAACAATAAATATATATGTATATATACGGTTTTTTTTTGTTTAATAAAAAAAAAATCGCGTGTGAGTTCACACGCGGTGAAACTTTGCATTCTGGTTAATCTGTAAGAGAATGATATGAATAACTATGGAGGTGGTAAACAGAGAGAGAGAGAAAGAGAGAAATAGAAATAGAATCACTTGAAGTAACATTTTATTAAAGATAGAAGTTGTTAGATTCAATAAAACAAATTTTTCATTATATATTTTTACAAAATGTATAAAATTACATTACACAGAAAATAATGTACTATACGTTCTCTCTCTCTTCCTCCCTTTATCTCACTCTCGCTTACGGGTCCGTATATGACGATAGAGTAGTGGGGACGAACGTACCATAGCACAAAGAGGAGACGAATGATAGGGAAACTATATAGAAACGCGTTTTATCTCTTTCTCTCGCAGCTTAAATACATTTATAGTTGTCTCTTTTTCATTACACTTTTTCGTTTCATAAAATTCAATTCACACCGTCCCAAAAGAAGTTTCACTTCAAAAAAATTTCAGGATTTGCGGTCCCACGGAAAAAATTTGAAAAAAGGTAAAAAAAAAGTATCGAGATGGGCGGGATCGAGATCCAATATTTTGTCCCGCGCTCATCTCTACTCTACACAACAAATAAATAATCACGTGTTTTGCAGATTTTGGAGAAAGGTGGTCAAAAATTATATTGGTGCAAATTTTTTTTTTCCGATCGAACAAATAAATAAATATGTTTTTTACCGAATTTAGAAAATTTTATTTCCACGGAGGAAGCTGAATTAAAACGTTTCGAGGGGCACCTTTTTTATCCAATCGTCTTAAAACTCGCTTTTAATAATTATCTCGCTTTTTTAATTATCTCGTCTTAAAACTCGAGATAATTAAACACGTGTTTAGCCGATTTTGGTAAATTCAACCACAAAGGTATAAAAATATGGTAGAATGTATTTACTTTTCGTCATGCAATTCGCCGCAAATGTGGTGAATACGGTATAAAACAAAAATAATAGTATTTTAATATTTGTCGTAATAATATATAGTTTTTACGAATTTGTTTATTGTTTACTGCATAAAAACCGTATTTCTCTCAGTTCATTTGTTTTTAGCTGGTATTCTTTCAATATATAAATATAATAACACTGTGGACTGTAGTCCACGCAAGTGACAAATGCCCACCTCAGTGTGGCTGCAGCACGAGCACTATATTGTATGCGCAGTATCGAAGTTCTTAGTGGTAAGTCCGATCGAAACAAGCTATGTACCTTTAAAAAGGTCTTAAAATGAATATTCAGAAAATTTTAAAACATATAATATCGGATCACCCCATTCCGAAATATAGGGGGTTCAAAATACCCGCCCCAAGCGGTATTAGAGCTCGTGGGTGGGGGCACCACCCCAAGCTTATTTTTTATTTATTCAACCAAGATCAGGAAAAAATTATGAAATTTAGAAAATTTGGATGAGTTAATGAAATAGTTTGTTTGTTCGAAATTCAAAAACTTTGAATCCTTTACTAAACCAAAATTTTGACACAGGATTTTAGTAAATAAAAAACTAACTTTTGTTCTACAAATTTTCAAAGTGGCGGAAAAAAAAACTTATAAATAAATCTAAAATAAAACTTATAAATAAATCAAAAATTAAATTCACATAATTTTTTGTTTTACGGTTTTTAAAAATAAAATGTATGCCCAATTAATTGTTAAAACAAGAAAAAACGTTTACTTCGGTTGAACCAAAGCTCTAATACCATTCACACGGGGGCTGGGCTTAAACAGGGGCTACCCAAAAAAGTGAGCGGTACACTCTCACTATTAGATATGTATGAAGCCACAATATAAAATTTTAAGTTGATATTGACGTTTTTAATACAATTGCATAAAAGTGAGCTGTGGGTTTGTATGGGATTACATCAAAAAGTGGGCGGAACACGCCCATTTGTATATGAATATGAAACGGTTATCCACTAAAATCCACCAAATCGAATTTCAAGCTAATATTGATTTAAATAAAGAATTTTTTCATAAAAAACAAGTGGTAGGTGGGTTTTTATGGGGCTACACCAAGTGGGCCCATATGTCTATGTATGTCCTTAAAAAGGCATCACATCACATTTTAACCGAATATCGACGGATGCACATGGACTCGTCTCGTCATATTGATCAAGAATATATATATACTTTATGGGGTCTACGATGCCTCCTTTATTGCCTTACAAACTTTCAGACAAACTGATAATAGCATTTCACACTATTTGGGGTGTCACAGAAATCTCTTTAATCCGAATTCCAACCTAAATCAATTACGTAGGTGTCACAGAAATCTTTTTTAGACCGATTGAAATCTCCAGCCTTTTGCTAGGTGAAATTGTTGATTGCATATACTCATAAACTCATCAAATCATAAGGTAAAACTTTGTGCTAGTTTAATATATTTTCTTCGTAACTGTGTCTTATGATTTAAACATTTAGCACATTTTATTATTTAATTTAAATTTATAAAACTGTGTATTAATTTCCTGAAAACCGAACAACCGACCATAAATCATAATTTAGTTTTTTGTATTTTCTAAAATAAATATATTAATAAAATAAGTAATTCAGACACATCATACCAAATATAGACTCCACAATGTTCTCCAAGTAAATCTGCAATCAAAATTAATTTACATAGTCTGTAATTTATTTTTGTTATCTACGACAACTCTGCGTAGCACAAAACTCGTCTGTACACTGAAAACTGTTTTCTATGAAATCTCGGAGATTTTTGTGACACCTACGATATTTCTCTGTGAAATTCAAATCACCAGACGGAATTTTGTCTAGAGATTTCTGTGACACCGCCGTATGTTTGAATGGTATAATAAGTTCATTGAGTTAAAAAAAAAAAATATTTTTAAAGAGTGCACATTAAAAACATTGTCCGATTTTTATTTTTGATTTTTAAAATAAAAAATAAAAGTTTATGGTCCATATAAATAGCTTGACTCAAAATAAGTCATATGGTGTACTTCATAAAATTCATTAATGTTGGGTTAATAACTATTTTTTTAGTTAAATTTTAATCGATAACTGTTATTTTTGGTCCCTGATTCCATTAACTTGTCCGAATATTTCAAATTCATAATAGGCTATAGTACCCCATGGGATTCAATACCTCTTAGGGTGAGTATTTTCAACCGCTATATTTCCGATTATATGTGTATTTTTGTAACATTTTCTGAATGTACGTTTCAAGACATTTTTAATAGTACTTTACACGTCTCGATCGGATTTATCAATAAAAACTTCGTTGTTGCTTCCATAATATACGTAAAGTGTTCGTGGTGCAGCAACATTGAGGTTGGCTTTCGTTATAGCCTTATGACATTGAATTGTTTCCCCTTCATGCTTTGGGATTTTAAACACGACAGAGACGTTGCGAAAGGAATAGCTTTATACATACAGCAACATTTTTCTCATCGACTCGTATAGGTCACACTTGACTTTTGTTTATGTTTTTATTAAAATATACAGAATCAATAGAGAAAACCACTTTAAAAATGCATGCATATTCACCATTTGCGCGTGACATGCCAAAGCAATTGTCTTTGCATTATTCATTATTGGTCTTTTTTCTAGTTTTATTGTACACTAGTACACTTTTTTTGTAAAGAGTGACCGAATGAAGAAATTATCCAAAACACCATAAAATATAGATAAATACACTGTTTCTGCCGAACTTTTGGTACTTTGTCATTTTTGACTCCAGAGTTGACTCATCTTTCGCATAGATTTTCATTTTAATATGGTATTTTTGCTGTTTATTTTCCTGTTAGTTTTCGTTTCCCTTTTTGATGAATCTATATATCAACCTCTCGCACCTGTAGAATTGTTGATTTGTCTATTTTCTGATCGGCTCTAACAGCAATGAAGGGGAAAACAATTTGCTGATTGTATTCGTGTGTCATACGGCCATTACTTGCGTGGACTACCGTCCACAGTGATAGCAAATTCTATAACGGAGCGATTCCACGTCAAGTGATCGCAACAATTTGGGTTGTTGTGAGCAAAATTCATGAAATTGATAGTTTGGGTTCCTTTAAGGGTTAAGAAAAGATGTCCTAAATATTTTTGAAAAATTCGAAAAATTTTCGATAATATTCAAATTTGAAATTTTAATCACTTTTTTTTGATACCATAACTATCGTTGTTTTCAAGCGATTGAAATGAAATTTGATGTTCTTTCATAAAAAATTATTAGCCTAAAAAAAATAATAAGATTAAAATTTTTATTAACGAAAATTTGTTTAATTTTTTAATATATAAAAAAGTATATACAATTTTTTTAAAAAAATTCATGAACATTCTCTATAGTGTCCTTAAAAATTTAAGACCAGGACACAAATATGGTATCTTTAATAGTTCCTCTGCCTCCCCTTTCCACTACCCACCTACACTCCCTTCCACCCGTTGTACAACCAACCCTTACGCTGCCCCCATTCCTCTGCCCCCTTCCCCTACCCCTCTTTGCTTTACTACCCCGTTTCCCTGCCCCCTTCGATCCTATTCACATGTATACAACATTTCTGCCCTCTATCTTAAATGGTACCCAGCGCGTAGCTGCCATTCCCCTTGCCATTACCCCTCCTTCCCAATGATCCCTTACCCTATCTCCCATTCTCCTACCTGCCCCTTTTCCCCCTACCCCTCTTCCACTTTTATCCTTTCCCAACACTCACCTTTTCCTTCCCCTACCTCTTCTTCCTTTTTAAATGGAACCCGACGCGTTGATGACCTTTCCCCTACCTCTTCTTCCCCCTTTTTTCCCCCCTTTGTTTTATATATATATATATATATATATATATATATATATATATATATATATATATATATATTCTCTCTCTCTCTCTCTCTCTCTCTCTCTCTCTCTCTCTCTCTCTCTCTCTCTCTCTCTCTCTCTCTCTCTCTCTCTCTCTCTCTCTTCTCTCTCTCTCTCTCTCTCTCTCTCTCTCTCTCTCTCTCTCTCTCTCTCTCTCTCTCTCTCTCTCTCTCTCTCTCTCTCTCTCTCTCTCTCTCTCTCTCTCTCTCTCTCTCTCTCTCTCTCTCTCTCTCTCTCTCTCTCTCTCTCTCTCTCTCTCTCTCTCTCTCTCTCTCTCTCTCTCTCTCTCTCTCTCTCTCTCTCTCTCTCTCTCTCTCTCTCTCTCTCTCTCTCTCTCTCTCTCTCTCTCTCTCTCTCTCTCTCTCTCTCTCTCTCTCTCTCTCTCTCTCTCTCTCTCTCTCTCTCTCTCTCTCTCTCTCTCTCTCTCTCTCTCTCTCTCTCTCTCTCTCTCTCTCTCTCTCTCTCTCTCTCTCTCTCTCTCTCTCTCTCTCTCTCTCTCTCTCTCTCTCTCTCTCTCTCTCTCTCTCTCTCTCTCTCTCTCTCTCTCTCTCTCTCTCTCTCTCTCTATATATATATATATATAGCACTATATTGTATGCGCAGTATCGAAGTTCTTAGTGGTAAGTCCGATCGAAACAAGCTATGTACCTTTAAAAAGGTCTTAAAATGAATATTCAGAAAATTTTAAAACATATAATATCGGATCACCCCATTCCGAAATATAGGGGGTTCAAAATACCCGCCCCAAGCGGTATTAGAGCTCGTGGGTGGGGGCACCACCCCAAGCTTATTTTTTATTTATTCAACCAAGATCAGGAAAAAATTATGAAATTTAGAAAATTTGGATGAGTTAATGAAATAGTTTGTTTGTTCGAAATTCAAAAACTTTGAATCCTTTACTAAACCAAAATTTTGACACAGGATTTTAGTAAATAAAAAACTAACTTTTGTTCTACAAATTTTCAAAGTGGCGGAAAAAAAAACTTATAAATAAATCTAAAATAAAACTTATAAATAAATCAAAAATTAAATTCACATAATTTTTTGTTTTACGGTTTTTAAAAATAAAATGTATGCCCAATTAATTGTTAAAACAAGAAAAAACGTTTACTTCGGTTGAACCAAAGCTCTAATACCATTCACACGGGGGCTGGGCTTAAACAGGGGCTACCCAAAAAAGTGAGCGGTACACTCTCACTATTAGATATGTATGAAGCCACAATATAAAATTTTAAGTTGATATTGACGTTTTTAATACAATTGCATAAAAGTGAGCTGTGGGTTTGTATGGGATTACATCAAAAAGTGGGCGGAACACGCCCATTTGTATATGAATATGAAACGGTTATCCACTAAAATCCACCAAATCGAATTTCAAGCTAATATTGATTTAAATAAAGAATTTTTTCATAAAAAACAAGTGGTAGGTGGGTTTTTATGGGGCTACACCAAGTGGGCCCATATGTCTATGTATGTCCTTAAAAAGGCATCACATCACATTTTAACCGAATATCGACGGATGCACATGGACTCGTCTCGTCATATTGATCAAGAATATATATATACTTTATGGGGTCTACGATGCCTCCTTTATTGCCTTACAAACTTTCAGACAAACTGATAATAGCATTTCACACTATTTGGGGTGTCACAGAAATCTCTTTAATCCGAATTCCAACCTAAATCAATTACGTAGGTGTCACAGAAATCTTTTTTAGACCGATTGAAATCTCCAGCCTTTTGCTAGGTGAAATTGTTGATTGCATATACTCATAAACTCATCAAATCATAAGGTAAAACTTTGTGCTAGTTTAATATATTTTCTTCGTAACTGTGTCTTATGATTTAAACATTTAGCACATTTTATTATTTAATTTAAATTTATAAAACTGTGTATTAATTTCCTGAAAACCGAACAACCGACCATAAATCATAATTTAGTTTTTTGTATTTTCTAAAATAAATATATTAATAAAATAAGTAATTCAGACACATCATACCAAATATAGACTCCACAATGTTCTCCAAGTAAATCTGCAATCAATAATTTAATTTACATAGTCTGTAATTTATTTTTGTTATCTACGACAACTCTGCGTAGCACAAAACTCGTCTGTACACTGAAAACTGTTTTCTATGAAATCTCGGAGATTTTTGTGACACCTACGATATTTCTCTGTGAAATTCAAATCACCAGACGGAATTTTGTCTAGAGATTTCTGTGACACCGCCGTATGTTTGAATGGTATAATAAGTTCATTGAGTTAAAAAAAAAAAATATTTTTAAAGAGTGCACATTAAAAACATTGTCCGATTTTTATTTTTGATTTTTAAAATAAAAAATAAAAGTTTATGGTCCATATAAATAGCTTGACTCAAAATAAGTCATATGGTGTACTTCATAAAATTCATTAATGTTGGGTTAATAACTATTTTTTTAGTTAAATTTTAATCGATAACTGTTATTTTTGGTCCCTGATTCCATTAACTTGTCCGAATATTTCAAATTCATAATAGGCTATAGTACCCCATGGGATTCAATACCTCTTAGGGTGAGTATTTTCAACCGCTATATTTCCGATTATATGTGTATTTTTGTAACATTTTCTGAATGTACGTTTCAAGACATTTTTAATAGTACTTTACACGTCTCGATCGGATTTATCAATAAAAACTTCGTTGTTGCTTCCATAATATACGTAAAGTGTTCGTGGTGCAGCAACATTGAGGTTGGCTTTCGTTATAGCCTTATGACATTGAATTGTTTCCCCTTCATGCTTTGGGATTTTAAACACGACAGAGACGTTGCGAAAGGAATAGCTTTATACATACAGCAACATTTTTCTCATCGACTCGTATAGGTCACACTTGACTTTTGTTTATGTTTTTATTAAAATATACAGAATCAATAGAGAAAACCACTTTAAAAATGCATGCATATTCACCATTTGCGCGTGACATGCCAAAGCAATTGTCTTTGCATTATTCATTATTGGTCTTTTTTCTAGTTTTATTGTACACTAGTACACTTTTTTTGTAAAGAGTGACCGAATGAAGAAATTATCCAAAACACCATAAAATATAGATAAATACACTGTTTCTGCCGAACTTTTGGTACTTTGTCATTTTTGACTCCAGAGTTGACTCATCTTTCGCATAGATTTTCATTTTAATATGGTATTTTTGCTGTTTATTTTCCTGTTAGTTTTCGTTTCCCTTTTTGATGAATCTATATATCAACCTCTCGCACCTGTAGAATTGTTGATTTGTCTATTTTCTGATCGGCTCTAACAGCAATGAAGGGGAAAACAATTTGCTGATTGTATTCGTGTGTCATACGGCCATTACTTGCGTGGACTACCGTCCACAGTGATAGCAAATTCTATAACGGAGCGATTCCACGTCAAGTGATCGCAACAATTTGGGTTGTTGTGAGCAAAATTCATGAAATTGATAGTTTGGGTTCCTTTAAGGGTTAAGAAAAGATGTCCTAAATATTTTTGAAAAATTCGAAAAATTTTCGATAATATTCAAATTTGAAATTTTAATCACTTTTTTTTGATACCATAACTATCGTTGTTTTCAAGCGATTGAAATGAAATTTGATGTTCTTTCATAAAAAATTATTAGCCTAAAAAAAATAATAAGATTAAAATTTTTATTAACGAAAATTTGTTTAATTTTTTAATATATAAAAAAGTATATACAATTTTTTTAAAAAAATTCATGAACATTCTCTATAGTGTCCTTAAAAATTTAAGACCAGGACACAAATATGGTATCTTTAATAGTTCCTCTGCCTCCCCTTTCCACTACCCACCTACACTCCCTTCCACCCGTTGTACAACCAACCCTTACGCTGCCCCCATTCCTCTGCCCCCTTCCCCTACCCCTCTTTGCTTTACTACCCCGTTTC